>VCJN01001415.1:0-38468 GCA_006384855.1 Tetraselmis striata
TGTGAACCTGAAGCTCATGGCTGTTGAGCACAAGTTGGTGGGTGTGAGCCGCGATAGAATCGGTCTTGAACGGCGACCGAGCCATGCCTCCGTCTCAGGAACCCAAAGCTTGTTGCGGTCGGAAATCTCCTTGTCGACATTCTCCAGAAAGGCCTTGACTGCTGGGAAGTCATGAACGTCGGCGAGCTTGTGAGAGATGTTCTGGGTTGGCGCCACAACGCGGGCTTCCAGCATCTTCTTCTCGACAATTTGACGCATAGACTGCTCGGCGGGTGGACCACCGGGAGGGTAACCGGCTTGACGGGCGCTCCGCAGTGGTGCGATGCATGATGCGCGACTCGGATAAAGTTGAAGGGTACAGAATCGTTACCAGGGTCGGCAAGACCAGCGAAATTGCGAATGTATCGTCGTGCGTGCGAGAGCAGGTCGCGGTGGGTCGGAGGGTGGAGATGGATCGTAACAGGAAGCCGAAACCAGTGTAAGTACTCGTGGCAGTACTTAGTGAAACATGACTCTTACTCGTAGCGTTTGGCGAATTGAGCTGGTTGCAGAATGTAATCTCTTACAACTTGCTGGTGGCATTGGATAGTTATCCTATAGTGGTCCGACTCGGCACCACGGACAGGCAGCTAGGATCCTGATGATTTAGGAGTAGTAGCGCGTTCTGTATGTTACATGTGATAGCTGCAAAAATCAAGAAATCCATGCAGAAATCTAGAAGAAAATCCAGCTGCGGGCCACAAGAGGCGGGAACCGCCATGACAGCCACCTATATATCAGGCATCGCCACCAGCCAGCCGCCGCTCCACGCAGTAGGGACGCTCTCCCCAGCACACAATCCCGGGCCACTCAAATAGCGGCACTAGGCCGAATGTGATGTGAACGCGCCGACATGAAAGGGGCTTCGAAGTAGAGGTCTCGCAGCAAGGAGCGGAAGTTGGGGGGGGGGGGGGGGGGCGGGGGGGGGGGGGGGGGGGGGGGTCCAACCCATGACGGGGCGCCACGGGCGTGCAACATACCCAACGCCAAATCCGCCGCCAGCTCGGTCGCGTCCCCTTCCGCCAGACGTAGAACGCCTTCCACATCATAACATCCTGGGCCACTCCAATAACGGCACTAGGCCGAATGTGATGTGGGGGCGCCAACATGACAGAAAGGGAGAGAGTGCTCGACGAGTAGGGAATGGAGAGCCGACCGGGCCAGCAACGACGTAAGACGTCGGTGTACAGTGCGCGCTGTTCCGCCCAACGCCAGATCCGCCGCCGGCTCGGTCGCGTCCCCTTCCGCCGAACGTAGAACTTCCTTCCCAGCACAATATCCCGGGCCACTCCAATAGCGCGGCACTAGGCCGAATGTGATGTGGAGGCTCCGACAGGACAGGAAGGGAGAGGGTGCTCAAAGAACAGCGAACGGGGACTTGACCGGACCAGCAACGACGTGAGAGGCCGGTGTCCAGCTCACACTGCTCCTCCGCGGCAGTGGCAGCACGGGCGGGGCCAAGGCTACCAAGGCGCCACCCGTGCACGATTCCCGCCCCCATCCCCAGCCGGGGGTGGAGGCGGAGGAAGGGCCCGCGATTCCGAGGCCCGAGGACGGTCGCCGGGCCCGCCCATGCGGTGGGTGGATGGGTTGATGGAATCAGTAGCGCGTTTTGTATGTTACAAAGACTATTACAAGCGTCTGGTTGTGGCCGTACCAGTAATAACACGCATGCTGAAATATCACCAGTACAGCAGTACAGGTACAAATACTTGGCCATAATCTCGGCGTTACAGGTTTATGGTGGTATTAGGGTAGTCGCTAGGCGCAACCCTAACATTGACCGCTCCGTGCTGCGCTTTT
The DNA here is from genome assembly GCA_006384855.1 of Tetraselmis striata. Taxonomy (NCBI): domain Eukaryota; kingdom Viridiplantae; phylum Chlorophyta; class Chlorodendrophyceae; order Chlorodendrales; family Chlorodendraceae; genus Tetraselmis; species Tetraselmis striata. The sequence goes on from VCJN01001415.1 coordinate 1,843, forward strand.
GTTGTTGCTCCTGCAGTAAAGCGCGCTGTCGGGTGTCTCAGTTTGACGAATGATGGCTGCGCGATACTCAGGTGGGGATCCCTTAGGCTAGTTCGAGGTCTGCGAGATGATGCCGCACTCGGAAGCCGCAGGTGAGTCGCGTTTGTTTTCGCACTTATTGTTCGATTGCACAGCCACCGCCGCGACAAGCAAACAACATGCATATCGACTTTCGCAGTCTGTTGCTGTCGTGTCAGACCTCCACCAAATCCCTACGTTTGGCGGTAAGCCGATCGTATCGAGTGTTCAACGCAACAAAGTCGTGTCGCTGCCGCCGGCGGGCACCGCTGCGTCGCCAAAGCTCCACGGCTTGGTGGGCGTGATGGCGCAGCAACAGAAGAGGGCGGGCGGCATCATAAAGCACAACACCACTGCGGTCAAGAACCTAGCCGCCACGCAAGCCGTCCCCGGCGACTCACAACGTCGACGAGGGCACTAGCCTGGAGTCCCCGGCCAAGAAGGCCAAGCAGCCCGCCAAGCCGCCGGCTGGAGTGCGGACCCGGAGCCGGGGTGGTGCCGGGGCCAGGGCGGGCGGTGGGGCGTTCGGGTCGCGGGCCGGGCGCCAGGCCGCCGTAGCCGCTGCCTCCACCCGCGAGCAGCAGGCAGGCCACCGTGGCGGTCCCGGCCGAAACCGGATGTAAATGATTTATTCCGCCCGCCCACTGCCGCGCGCCTCGTCGCCCACTGCCGCGCGCCCGCTCACTGGCACTGCCGCTTGCGCGCTATCGCGGATTAGGCCACAACGCAGCGAGAATGTCCGACTTCTAGCAGAGCGAAATGTAAAGATATATATTTCACCGCGGATATAGAATATAGCGTCTATATATGACGTGTGATTTGCTCCTGATTCAGTTTATTACGAGTATGTCACGGAATGACTATAGACGAGTCTCATAGTACTGGTAAGATTGCAGGATAGATACATGTGAGGGTATCCTACCACATTAATTACGAGGTGAGTCTGTGAGTCTGTGAGTCTGTCTCTGTGTCCGTATGTGTCTCAGTCGCCGATTTTCGGAACGGTTTCGCATGAATTATTAGATAGATCTAAATTATCCGTTGTAGCTTCCGTGATAATTCCGCGCAGGCCAAAATAGCCGCCGCGCTTAGGGTCGAAGGATAGAAGACGCTTGCGTAACGCGTAACGCTAAATACTCGCACCAGAACGTGCCACGTCGATCGAGGCGTCACCGGAGCGTCACTTCCCGGCGTGACGAGTATTCCGGAATACTCGTCACAAACCGTAACGGATACTTTTTTGGGCAAAATTCGAAATGGAAAAAGTCCCAAAAAAAACGTTATGCGTAACGCCTGTATGACCCCGCGGCGCGGCTTTGCGTCGCACAATGCGCAAGATCCACAGCCACCGCCGCCATGATCGGGCAGTATGACCCCACCCGTAGTACCCTCGCCGCGCGCCCCCGGGTTTGCCGGGTCGTATGCTGCGTCTAGGCGGCGGTGAACTGAGAGGACAGGGGGCGAGGATCAGCGTCCAGGGAACCGGAGGCGCGGGCACCCTTCTCGGCCGACAGCCGTTGGTGCCGCTACGCGCGTGCGGAACTACCATCCCCTGTGCCACAAGAGGACATAGTGACTACCCTGTATCAGCGGGTAACGGGTAGCGGCGGCGGGGGTGAGTCAGGTGGCAGTGGGCAGTGGCCAATCGGGGGTGGATTCGGCTCGCAATGCCGCTGTTGACCGGGTCGCGGTAGCACGGAACCCCCGGCCCGCGTGACGCGTGACAGGGAGTCGCACGAGCGTCTTCTATCCTCTCAGGTATATTGGGTGATCGATTTAGCTGAGAGCGTAAACTTCGGAGCCAATCATATCGCAGTATTTGCTGCGTAACGCGTTACGCTAGCGTCTTCTATCCTTCGACCCTTACATGTACCTGCTGTCTACTGCCTGTAGCGGTACGGGTACCGGTCGTTCGCCGGCCACCCGGCGCGCCGCCCGTAGACTGTTTATTTGCCGCCCCGCCGCCGCCGGTCGGGCCGGCCGTCGCCGTTCGTCAGGTCTACGGGGCGGGCATGGCGCGAAGCACCGAGCCCCCCGCGTTGACCGGACCCGGACGCCGGACGGCGTCGTTCGTCCGTCGCCGGACGACCGTCGCCCGTCCGCCTCGCCGCCCGTCCGTCGACGTACGGCGGGCCCGGGGTCGGCGGGTCGGCGGACGCGGGGCTGTACAGTGTAGCTACTATACTACGATTGATCCTTGCGGCTCTCTGGATTCCACACTTTTGCAACGGCGGGTCTACTTGTTACAGTATGATTAAGAAGCCGTGCGGGAGCCTAGTGTAAGGAGTCTATTGCCTTCGAACCAGTGCCACGGAGTGGGAGAGGTCCACATTTGGCAGCTGTTGGCGACGCAGCGTGGCGAATTGTTGAGAATGATGTAGCCGGCGATCGTCTGGCCGGCCGCCCGCTTGGCTTGAATGTGGAGATGTTATAATTAAAGTTCGCCCCTCAGACGCTGTCCTACCACATGCCCAAGTGCACCATTCTCGTCTTGCGCACCTCGGTCATCGATGACTTTGGTTTGGAGGTTTGAAAGTGCTCCATGCCTTTTGGGCGACGCGATATGGCGGAGCGACCTGCGGGTAAACCCCTCGGTGGCCTGCGCATGCCTAGCGTTCACACTACCCCGTGAAGCAGTTCGACATAAAACATCACCCCAATGGTATAGCGAGCAATGACCTAATCCGGAAGGGGCTCTAATTATTCAACATCTCCACGGTTTCATCTCTAGCGGGACGTAGGACGATCAGACAAGCAGGGTACCTAGATAGCTCAGGGCATCGTCGTCCTAAAGCATGGCTACATGGGGATATGCGGTGGTCCACAGTACTGCCGTATCGGGTCAACAACTAGGGGCGCGCTATGGAGGGTCGGCAGTGGCCGATGGGTAAGCGGTTTTGTTGAAAACAGTTTCAGCACGGAACGGCCATCCCGCTGTGACCGACTCGCAGGACACATCCCGCGCGCACAACCGTAAGAGGAAAAACCTCTAGGCAGCCCCGGACGGCCGTGATATTGCGACTTTGGGTGTCGCGCGGTCGCTACACGAGTACACGATGGCGCGGTGCGTGCGGTCCGAGCCGTAACATCGTAGTAGGCGTTTATACAGTCCTGGGGTAGCACGCGACATCATCCACCACCCCCGCTGGCCAGCGGGAGATCACAATCTCAACAGCGATCCAGTAAACATAAAGGTGCAGATATCACCAGCAATTTGTGAGCTGGTGGAGGGTGGGGGGTCGAGCTGGGGGACGGTGAGCTGGTGAGCCCCTCGGGCTAGGTGTGAGTGTTGATCGCTCACCGCCGCCCGCGGCCCGCCGACCTTGCCGTACCACCGGCCCACGTGCGGCGGGTACTCAACACTATCTCCATCTTCTCGGGTTCGGGGCACTATCTTGCAGCTACCTGCCACTCTAACCGTGGATGGACGGCCCTCACTCGGGCCGGTTTGGCGTGAATGGTGATCGGGCGTGCGGTGATGAAATAATTAGAGCCACCCGTACGTTTTACCGGCCCCACTCATCACTAATTGCGAAACAGCCCAGAAACCCCACCGCCGTGGGACCGATTTATCCGGCCAACTAGGCGGGGGAACTCTCCGCTGGGCCAGAAGCGGTCACGGGCCGGGGATTGCCTTCTAGGGTCTGGGCTAGCAGCCATCCCTCCCAAAGGGGGTGGGGATATGTGTTGAAATTATTACGGCCCGTTCTCGGTTTTATTGAAAGAGGCGCACGTTTGATGTACAGGTAGCGCTACCCCGTAATCCTAAGCAGTTGGTAGCATGTGCTGGACCTTCTGTAATTCACACCAGTGCAGGTACGGAAGCGACAGGCGCACCACGCGCGCCCGACAAGCAGTACCGGTAGCGCTACCGTGATATTTTCTTAGAATTTTAATACCAAAAAAAAAGCTCCTCATCCACAGCGCCCGCCGGAGCTGTCCCCCGGCTGCACAGCAGCAGCCTCGCAGCAGTCAGCTGCTTGAAGACCCCCCCCCCCCCCCCCCCCCCCCCCCCCCGGCCCCGCGCGTTTCGCTGTCAGCCCAGCAGGCCGCCCTAATTCCGGGCAAAATGTTGCTAGCCGCCAGCCGGGCGTTGCTGTGCCGGGAGGCGGCGCCGCTGCAGCGCGCCGCGCTACTGGCAGCCAGGCACAGGTTCGCGGCTGCTGGGGTGCCCGTGGCCCTTCAGGTGAGGCGGAGAGGCAAGGTCCGGGGAGTGGGCGCGGATCGGAGCGGAGGCGGGGAGGTGCTAGTGGTGGTGGTGGTGGGGGGCGGGGGGGCGGGGGGGGGGGGGGTTCAGCTTGTTCGCTTGACTACCCCCCCTCATGGTAGCGGCCATCCCTTCTCAACTACCGTCCGCGGTGCTACCCCCCCCCCCCCCCCCCCCCCCCCCCGCCAACAACACGCACCCACCCACCCACCACTTGATTCTGCCCTTCTGTGCAGAGGGGTGACGAAGTTTTCGTGCTCCCTGACATTTGAGAAACGGGGCAGATGTGACGGCTGGCGGTAGTTGGGAAAATGTGGCCGTTAGTGGGAGATGTTCTTGGGCTACGCGGAAGGGAAAGGTGCTAGGGAGTGACATTCGCAAGGCCCAAGCTTCCCTTGGCCTCGCCTCATCCACCCCCCCTCCACCCCCCCCCCCCCCCCCTAGCCCCCCCCCCCCCCCCCCCTCCCCCCAAATCCTAGCTTTGACAGACTCTAGCCCACCTGCTGAGTTCAGGCACGCTCGAATGCCGGTGTGGGTCGTGCGTGCACCACCACAGGGGGCAAAGAGTCTCCCCGGCGCAGTGGCCGCTAGCGGGCCGGCCGCCGCCGGCCTGCAGCGGCCCGCCGTCTCCTTCTCCACAGCCGCCGCGCAGCCGCTCAGATCCCCGCAGGCGTCGGTGAGCATGCCGGCGATGGAGGCGCTGGCGCCTGGGGGCACCGCTGCCGGCAGCCCGGAGTTCCTGGAGAGCCTGAAGGCCGCGGCGGAGGCTCACATGCCGGAGGGCACAGGTGCGTTCTCTCCCGCACAAGGTCAAACTCGGGGGTGAGGGGTGCCGCGGGGCAAGGGGAGATCTACGGGGCGGGGTGGGGATAGGGTGCCCAGGGTGGCGCGGAGACCTCATCCGTTCCATCCGTTCGACTGTTTAGCCGGAAGTCCCGATGTCAGCTGACTTCAGTCCCGGGCAAGAATTCCCTCTCACACATGACCGGAACTGAAGTCAGATTGGGCTGAAGGCTGATTCCCGGCCAGCTCAGGTCAAATCTGGAACTCCGGCCAGAACTAGGCTGAATTCAGCTCTGGCCAACATCCTCTCAGAAAAAAATGACCTCAACTGAGTTCAGGCCCCGAGTAGCCTTGTGCCGGTCCCCATTGAAGCGCCCACACAGCGCATTGCACTTGTCCAGGAAGGAGCAGCTCACCGCCGCATTCAGACCGAATTTCCAAATCCTGGCCAGAATTCAGCTCAATTCAGCCCTTCCTGAACCCCCCCCCTTCCCAAACACCCCAATGTCTGCCTCTCTGTGCGCCAGGGCTCGTGAGCACGCTGCCCGTGCTGAACCTCAACGGCGAGGAGGTCGGCAGCTTTGAGCTGCCGGCGGACATCTTTGGGCAGGAGGTCCGGCGCGACATCCTGCAGCGCGTGGTGCGGTGGCAGCTCGCCAAGCGCCAGCAGGTACGCGGCCCCCCATCCCCACCGGGGCGCCCTTCCACAAGTCCCCCCGTTCCGCGCCTAGTCTCTAGCCGAAAACACTGGATCGCCCCTCCTGATTATCCTGGGGTGTCCTAGAATATCCCAGGCCTTGAGGAACCCCGGACAGAAGGACCTCGGCGTATTTTCCTGCGGTCTATTTCCCGCCCCCGGGACCAGACCCCCCCCCCCCCCCCCCCGGCGGTGTGTCAACCAATATCTGGGCAGATTATCATGTCTTAACATTGGATTACTGTGACAGTTAGTTGGGTTCGCATATCGCGGCAGAAACGTGTTATTTTGCACCCTCAAATTGCGTGATTCCGACGCGTTTCCACAAAAGTGTAGTTTTTCCCCTGCCTAATGGAGGGGGCGTGGTTACGTCCTCCGGTGGTGTCCTCACCGCGGGACAGCCCCGGAGCGTCCTCCGCGGGCTCCCTGCTCGGCACGCCACTCCTCTGACCGGAACGCCGCGCACCTGCAGGGCACGCACTCCGCCAAGGGGCGCAGCGAGGTGCGCGGCGGCGGCCGCAAGCCCATCCCGCAGAAGAAGACGGGCAATGCGCGCGCCGGCTCCATCAGGTCCCCGCTGGTACGGAGCCCCTGCGCCCGGCACCCCCCCCCCCCCCCCCCTCCCCCGCCCCGTCCTCCCCTGAGCGATTTCCTTATCCTTGTTGGCTGCCCGGTCCGTAGTGGCGCGGAGGCGGCGTCATCCATGGCCCGCGGCCCCGCTCCCATGCGCACAAGCTGCAAAAGAAAGTGCGGCGGCTCGGCATGAAGGTTGCGCTCTCGGTGAAGCCCCCCCCCCCCCCCCCCCCCATCCCCTCCACCCACCCACCCCCTCACCCCATTCTTCCCCTCGTCCTCCCCTACGCTTTCCTTCATCTGAAGACGGCCCCAACCGCATGCCGCAAGCATACGAGTACATACTCAGGGTGCGTGCGTAACAGGCTTTGTTGAATGTCACACCGCAACACACGTACACGGCGGAATTCTCGACACCGCTGAATGTTCGGGCCCTTGGAAGGCAATTTAATGGCGCGGTGCGCCCCTCAGCGGCGGACCTGCTCCCGCGAGTTTACCCTCTATGGGACGCCGCCCTCTTTCGCCTCACGAAACAGGTCGGCGCGAGAGAACGCCGCAAGGTTCGATGTACTCGCAGCGATATCGATCCGGCGAAAGGGATGCACGCGCTTGCCGTGGCTGTGTGCGAATTTACTACCGCCGGAGAAGAGAGCACACCGAGTCTTTGCGGTGACTCCACTCCATTTGTGTACTCGTAGGACCGGCAGCAATGGGGTATCTGCGGGTGCCGGCGCACGTACCAAAAAGTAATCTAAAACCAAACCAAATTCATAAGGAACATGTCGCGAAACTAAAACAGGCCCGTCAAGCAGCCCCCTAAAAGTACCTTATTACCAGTTGCTGATAACGCACGCACTTACCAAAAAGTACTGTCAGAAGACGGCCATTTTTTGCCCACTTAACAATCACACGAATACATAAGGAACATGTTGCGAAACTAAAACAGGCCCGTCATGCACCCCCCAAAAAGTACCTTATTATCAGTTTCTGATAAGCGTGTCAGCACCCGTAGCTTGTCGGCCATGCTAAGGTGAGAGCATGGCTGCACTCGCTGGCGCTCACCATCGACGCCACACGCTACGGCTAGCATGGGTACTTTGTGCACACCAGTTCGTTTGTGCCACGCGTAGATCATGGCGTGCGCCACGTAAGTTGTCGTTTCGCAGCCAACCAAGGGAAGTGCAACCGATGCCGGAAACGAGAATGAGAGGGCTGCACTCGGCGATGCCAAGCTTTAACGGGGCGGTGGCGTTTCAGTTCTCTCTTACCACTGCCTAGTTGGCTTGCACTTCACCGGACCAAGTGACTCAGCCACTGAATACAAATACAGAGTGTAGAGCAGTATGAATTAGCCACTGCCTTATCGTGCAGAATGTGACATCCCTCTAAACTCTGTTAATTTCTATGTTTGCGTTAACTTTGCACTTATCCGCTTCCTCACATCGCCATTGTATGTGCACGAGCATGTGGATTCATAGAAGCAAGGACAGACCCCACTGCATCCGGGTTGGCTGTGTACCCTAACGGTGGCGCGATTTGGGCTGCGCGCCAGGCCAAGGCGAGGGAGGGCCGCTTGATCATCCTGGACTCCATGAATGTGGGGACCGGCAAGACGGTGCGGCAGCCTCCCCCCCGCTGCCTGTATCAGGCACCGCTTGAGAGCATGCGTGCCGCTTGCTGACATCCTCTTCGCCGCGCACCCTGCCTCTGCAGAAAGACATGGCGGCTCACTTGAAGGTGCTGCTGGCGGACGCGCCTCGGGAGTCGATCCTCTTCTGTGACAGCGGCAAGACCGCGCCGGACGGCGGGTGCGCGCGCACCGGCATGACGTGCTCCATGTTGAGACCTGGTATCGTGTGCAATCATCGCCCCTTTGTATGCACGTGTGTCTGAGCGGCAAAGCCCATGCTGCCCCGCAGGGAGCTTCTCCGGCGCTCCATCAGCAACATGATTTGGGTGGATGCCCTCCCAAGCGAGGTCCTGTGCCCCCCCCCCCTTTTCCTTTTCATCCCCTATCCTACTTATACCCTTTTCATAACCTACGCACACCCTACTACCCTCCTGCATGACGTGTCCTTGAGAGCTTATCCGGCTGACGAAGTTGCGTTTTTGCATGCGACAGGGCCTCAACGTCTACAGCATCCTGCAGCGCGACTACCTCGCCATCACGCGCGAGGCGGCCTACAAGCTGATGGCCCGCCTGCGACGCCCCATTAACCGCCACGGGTGTTGCTTGCCCATGTGAGGCATAGTGCCCCCGTTTTCCACCGCCGCGCCGGTGGCATTGTGTAATCCACCCCGCGCCTCGTGGAAATTGAAATTGAATCACAACGCGCTGACTTGCCGCTCTCCTCAAGCCGAGCTGCTCTTGGGGGCCCGCAACGAGGGTGAACTCGACCAATATATCTCCTCGGTGTCCGAGTCCCCCGCCCGCTCATCTGGGTGTTCCAGCTATGTCGGCATCCGCCCGAGGCTCACGCCACTGATGGAGTATGGAGAATTGAACAACGGTGGCGCATGCTACGTTCCATCGCCATCGGACATAGCAGCTGCGCGCGGTTCGCATGCGCCATGCCTACTGCCCGTGCTGCTGCAGGAGGTAGCTGCGCAGCTGGTCAAGCGCCCGGAACCTGCGACCCGCAACAGGCGCTCTTCAGGAAGCCAAGCAGCCGGCAGCCCTCGTGATTTCGAGGAGTGCACGGTCGGCGTGGGCACCGGCCCGCACCTGTGGCTTATGGTGTTCTTGATGTCCTTGTCCAGCTCGGCGTACGTCTCGGAGAAGCCGTCCGGCATGAAGACGGGGTCCCACCCAAAGTTGTTGTCGCCCTGCGCCGGCACGATACGCCCGGGCGTGCGCCCGTCGAAGATGACCGGCTCCGTGTCCGCGTCGGGCGTGTATGCAAAGATGCACTGCGCGTAGGCGCTCTTGTCGTCGAAGCCAGCTGCCAGAATCGGGCAGCCATCAGTCTTGCATGCTTCGCAATTGTCATCATTCATCATTTTCGTGTGTGCCATTTCAGGATGGTGGGTTTACTGGGGGTTGGTCATTGCAGCATATGGGCAGGCAGGCAGGCATGCTCACCCAACATGCGGTTCAGCCCATCATGCCCGCACTTCTCGAGGAACCACTTGATGTACGGCCCCGGAAGCCCGCCCAGGGCGTTGAAGCAGAGCGAGGTGTCCTCTGTCATGACGGCCCCGCCCACCTGCTTGGCCGCCAGGCGGCACTTCTCCTTCGCGATGTCCTCGGGCCAGCCCTGCCGCACAAGCGTGGCGCGCAGTAAAAACCCGCGACTTCACTGGTGCCCCTCCTGCCTCGGGGGGCGGGGAGGAAAAACGCCGCAGGTCTCGTCCACGCCGTACTTATAGCGGCCCCGAGTGCACCTGCCGCCATCTTGCCATCATAATGCTCCTCACCGACCGATAAGCCGCGGGACACACACCTGCAGCTCCGGTAGGTCCAGCTTCACGGACTCCACACTGAACGGCAGCTCCGATCCGGCCGCCAGGATGGCAACGACCTGTACCATCCGTTTGTAAAACTTGCATTCAGCCCCGCCATTTTTTGTCGACCCGCCGCGTCGACGCCATACGGTACGAGTAGTAGGGATTACCTCTTCCAGCTTCTTTTTATTGCCGGTAGCAAAGGCTATCTTCTTCGGGGCGCCCGAGCTCGCCATCGCAGAGATCCCCGTGCTGGGTCGAATGCGCCCTCGGGCTACCCGGCCTCGTCGGAGTGGCGGGGAGCCGGCGTTGTTCGGGGCCGAAGCTGGGAGCGCGCAGGGAATAGGGCGTACGGCGAGGTGGGTGCAGGGTCTCGGCGCGTGATGCGACAGTCGGCAGCTCATCGGGGGGGGGGGGGGGGGGGGGGGGGTCACCTGCCAACGACACTATTGAGGCCGGCACTATTATCGGTCATCGGTGTGATCCTGCTGGTTTGATCTGGTTCGGGTACTGTACACCAGTATGGTGGCAACTGTGCTCGGCCCTCTCCACGTATACTCGGCCCCCCTCTCCATCATTACCGCGCGCCTTGCCGCGCCGCTTGCCCGTGCCGAGCCGCCCGCTTTTTTCTTTCTTCAGCGCAGCGAACGCAGCAGTCCGGGCGCGGGCATCACTACCGCCGGTACCCAGCCTGCAGCATACAGTACTCGTACGAGTACTTTACGTACCGCCATTTAGAATAGTCTTCGTTGCGACATTGACAATGTAATAGTGTAGGCGAACTGATCAAGGAGTTGTATTGTAATTACAACGGACATGAACCGGCCTTTGGCATCCATCAACTGGTCATTTTGATTCCCTGCTTTGATTGCGGGGCGCGCCGCCGCCTCTCCTGCCCGCGCAGGCCCTGAGGGGCCCAGTGGCCGGCCGGGGCCTCATCAACCGGCCCTACACCGGCTCCCTTCCAGTCAGCAACCGCCCTGTGCCCAGCGCATCACCACGCACTCAACCCACCCGCAGGTGAGAGCATCTATCCCCCGCCCGGACGCAGGTCTTCCCGCCATCTATCCTGTGCGGCTTGACCCGCCCCGCGTCGAGCCCGTGGGGTTTGGCGCTTTGCCCTAAATACCGCGTCGACCCCGTTCGTGAGGAGGACGCTGCTGCTGGGCGGGGGGGGCTCTCGCGCGGCGGTGACCCGCCAGGCACGGAGACCGTCTGTTGTCGCACCTCCCTTCCGCCGATGTGCCTAGCTGGTGATCCAAGCCCGGTCGCAGCCGCGGGCAGCTCACTCACAGAACAGCATCTGGCGGGGGGCTTAGGGCATGGGTTCGATGCTGCCTGCTCCGTTGAACCCACCCACGCCACCCATCAAGGGCCCTGTGGCAGGTCGTGCACACTGTGCACGTATACGCGACTCCGGGGCGCAGATTTGGATGCCAAGCAGATGCCGTGTGCTGCTTGGTGTATCCCAACTGCTGGATGCATAGCAGAGCTCTGCTAGGAGGCGGAGTGCGCAAGGGGGGGGGGGGGGGGGGGGGCAACAGCGCATCCCGAAAACAAAGAGAGGGCAAGTGCCACATGGGGCAGGCATGTCGTCTGGCGCTGACCTTCGGCCAGCACCGCCTGAGCGAGCTGGCTGCTCACAAGCCGCCGTATTGGTGTGTGCCGAGCGGTCCTTGACGGCAGATGCCGCGCCTGCGCATGTCCCGTGCAGACAGTTGTTGCCCGTGCATAATGTCGGCTCCCGTGGCTGCCTCGGCCTACTGGCGCATCGCGGGCATGTCGTACCTGAAGTACGCCAACCTGTGCGGCGACATGGTGCGGTCGGCCATGAAGGAGGGCCCTAGCAAGGTCGCGGCCAAGCAGCGCGAGCTGGTGTACTACCGGTCGTCCGCCTGGGAGGGTGGCAAGCCCACCAAGCAGGGTGAGCGACCCCCCACCCGCAAGCCCGCGACGCGCCCGTGGTGCACTCCCATGTGCCTTCTCCTCGGCACGCGCCTCTCTGACCATCCCCCTCTGTGTGCGCAGTCATCACCGACATGACAGAGCTGGCCGAGGGGGCTCCTCCAAAGTAGGGTTTGGAACACGCCCCGCCCCAACAGCCGTTCCTTCCAGAGCCTGGCAACCTGCCTGCGTGCTGCCGCTAGTTGACCTGATGGCCGAGTACGGCGGCGCCAAAGATTCCGCGGGCGCGGGCACAATTGTATGTGCTCTGCCCAGCGAGATTTCTGTAACATGTGCTCAGTAACCGACCGCCGCCAATCAGTCTTGCGGAATGCTTCACGGCAATTTGCTTGATGACCAAAACGGAGCGCGTCGCCTACCCGCGGCTTTCCGTAACTGGATCGCTGCCTAAACGGCCGCCGTTGAAACGCCGCAAGGGTTTCACCGGTGCCAATCCTGTCCCGGGGGGAGGGGGGGGGACGAAAAACCTGCGCTGCCTGCGGCGTATGCTCGTGCTAGGCCGACCCTGGCACCCCAGTGAATACTCGCACTGGTGATCCTGCGTTGGCGCTTGATATCGCACTCAACAGTGCGTCTGCCGGCGTGGCAATACAAACACTGCGAAGAAGAACCTGTCCGAGGCCACATACACACGAGGAAACTGCCGGAGAACAGTTAAGGTGGATGTTCTTATGGGTCGCGTGCAGCCCGGAGCTGAGGTTTCGATATCTAGGGTTCTTACCAATGCGCCAGTACCACAGCAGCTTCCTCATCCTGTGAGTCTATTGTCAGTCTGCCGAGATTTCAGCCGAACGTTTCTGAGCCCATGTGCCCTCACGGAGAATCTCGCAGGATTGGCGCACAGCGATCTCTAGCGCCACCACCGTATGCCCCCGCCATGCTCATGTTGCGTCCCGCCATCCTGCAAGATCCGCGGAACTGGGCGCACTGTGATGCCGGGGTGGGGCCGGGCGCGGCGCATTTCGCCCTGCGGGCGGCCTGTTTCCGAGGTAAATCTCAGGATAAATATCTACAGCATGACCAAGGTTCCGCATCCCACTTCACAGCTCTGTGAGTCTGGCGGAAATTGTGCTATCCACCGCATGTTACAGTACTACTCAGCCCTGCGAGACAATAGCTACTGCTTGTGCTGCTAATCGGCCCTTCAGGCAAGTGCTCCTGCTGATATGCTGCACTATCAACCTATTTGTAGCCTTGTGCCAGCTTGGGCCGTAATTGTTCTCCGGCCGCTAATGTTCCTGTGCCTGGTTTGTGATGACTGAAACCGCCGGCAATTAGTCCAAGGGCCGAGCTTTACGTTCATGTGGGTACACTGCATATGCATGTCATCTGCCTAACTGCAAGTGTTATTTAAAAATGCAAGCGTATGACGATACATCATGATATCTTGGATATAATGTGCTTTGATCTACGACTGTTTGATTTATGACTGGGGGGACACTGCAGCTATGTATCAGCTGGTGCATCCGCTGCAGTATCGGACGGTTGTTTTTAACAATTCGCATAAAATTCGCATCATTATCAGTAGGAGTGCATCACTACAGTACTGTTCTCGAGGCTACGCGTTACATGATCAACTGACACCACTCCCCGCTTCAGCTGGCATTCTTTATCGGCATTATATCTGTAGCCGCAGCAGCATTGGGCGGCAGCGAAGGTAGCGTGATCTACCATTGGTACAGTAGAGTAGTCGACATGTGCGCGCAGCAAAGCAACTTCAGACCATGGCGGTGTCATACATTTCATTTACATCAGCAGCAATTGGGAAATTAAATAACCGCCGCCAACAAGATGCACGCATCCTGATCGGCTGATCTGATGAGGCTTCCCCGGGGCGCCTACCCGTATTTATGTTTCAAAAACCTGCTGCTGGTCTGCGGCCGCGCTGCCGCTCGCAAGCGTGCCATGGCTATAAAATCAGGAGAATAATTATCAGAATCGGTATAAAGTCCTGGCAAAAGTATTGTAAGCGCACTCTCTCAAAACAAAGCAATACTCTATCTTTCAGAAGGCGGAGTAGGGAGGAATTTGTAGCCGAGGAATTGCTACTCCCGGTGCTTGACAAAAAAATTGTGTGGATAACGAGAATTTTTACACATATAAGAAATAGAAGATGAGCGAAGTTCAAACGAACATACGATATCATACGTTATCACAGGGCGGGACCTACCGATTCTTCTCGAAAATGGAATTCCCACTTCTCCGGAAATACGTTTCTCGGCAATAATTTTCAACACTTTTTCGGAAATAATCGATCACCATTTTCCGCAAGTAGTTTTATTCTCGTTTCCGCCCGGAAATGATAGTGCTCCAAATGGGGAGCGGAGGCGGCTATTTTACACGGAAGAAGTGCCATTTTATGCCTAGGAAGGCATAACGAAACGGGGGGGGGGGGGGGGGGGGGGGGGGGGGGCTGCTTGCAAAGCGGAAACGGAAAACGGGAGGGCGCTGCCGAAGGCGATGGAAGATGGAAGGCGAGCTCATGGTTGCTGTCTTAAGTAGCTCCCCGGCCGGGACCTCAGGGCTCACGGGCGATGGGGCAGCCTGTACTGTAACCGACTGGTGGAACCGTTACTTAAATCGGTTGAAACCACCAGCAGACTGTACGGGTCGTTACACTAGGTCAACTAGCATTGTTGGGAAACCCGTTAACAGATTTAGAACATTTCAAACATGCAATCAAGTCGTTGTGGTTTTCGAAGCTAGACAACGTAGATTTTGCATCAAAATGTACGGGGTCGGCTGGGACCGAAAGATCCACGACTGGTACGGGGCCGCCAGACTAGATGGTGTCCGGAAAGGCGCCGCGCGTCCCGAGCCCCCGCCGGTGTTGTAAATTACATGCCACCAGCGACCACGTGGCTCATCAGGACAGTACATTCCGCTGTGCTGCTCCCGGCCTCTCATCATGGCCAAGACGATGGAAAAGCCTGACTAATTGCTGCAGCTTCTGGGCTTATCGGACACGCTACACCCCTGTGGGATGGCGTATATCAGTACTGATATTCACTCCCCACCTCATGCGCTTTCAAAACTAACCAGACTATCCCTAATCTAAATCGAGCAGCATCCGGAAACGTACCACACAAGCGAATAATTGTCTCCGGGTGGGCGGGTGGGAGACAATATAGGCGGGTGCCTTCCAACAACTGAAGGCACTCCCGGTCCGCGGCCGCCCTTTATACTCGGATAAAACCCAGGCGGACCGGGCCGGCAGGGTCGTCACATAACCCTGACGGCGCTGCGAAAACCAGCTTTTCCTAGGTCGTTCCTCCCAAGGAAACCCTACAGTTTTGGCAGCTAGACAGCGTAGATTTTGCATCAAAATGTACGGGGTCGGCTGGGACCGAAAGGTCCAACAGATGAAAGAACAGTGGCCAGTCTGGCGGGGCCCGTACACGGACATATGTGAGTCAAATCATACAGGGAATTACATACATTCCGGTACAGACACATGCATGGGACATCACAAGCACGGCATAAAATTGCCACTAGGTCGGGACCTAAGTTGCGTCCTGGGAGGAATCTGAGTTGGTGTCGGCGGGTGATGAACCGTCACCGTCACTATCGTCCAGCTCGTCTTCTTCGGCAAGTGTCAGGATCGCACGCGACACGGACAGAACGTGCTCCTCACCCAGCCCCATATAGCGGAGCTGAGCAGAGGTCGACTTCCAGCCACCGTGATGGCCCCATGTTGCAAACGGGATGTCCGCGTTTGCGGCGGCGGAAGCGCCGCCACTCCGGCTGGACTGGGTGCCGAACCGGGTCAGGAAAGCGGCCTCGGTTATCGCAGGGGTGAGCAGCGGGCTCCACCACCGCGCGAGGTAGCGTCTGAACGTGGGGTACTCAATAGGGGAGGAGGAGGGGACCATCCCTAGCTCTCCCTTGTGCCGTAGAACTGTGCCGCTGAACCCGGGGAACACTGGCAGGGTGGGTGTAGCCCATCGGATCATGACGGCATGATACCGGCGCAGGAGTCCATAGACGCACACCACGGCGCCGGGCATCTTAGCGACACGCACCTTGCCACATAGGCGGCGCTGGTCGTTCTTGCGCTTCACGAAGCGGAATTCGAGGTAAGTCGAGAGGAAGGAGACGTCCTCCCACTGAAGGACCCGGATGTCGTTGTAGCGGCAGAAGCCGGCAAAACTAATTGCTGCGGCGACCGCTACTGTCCAGGAACAAATACCGGAGTCGTCCCGGCAGCGCAACCGGACGAGCTTCGCGATGTCAGGCCATGCGAAGGGTTCCTTGGCGTTCTTCACGGCGAGCCCCAGGGTGCGCTTGGCTGCCGCCCGGACCGAGGGGCAACACGGTGACAAGGTAGGACTGGGGTGCATATTCAGCCGGTGCATCTCGATGCGTCCAGTGAACTGCTGCCTAGACACTCGGGGCCAAAACTGTAGCTCCTCACGGGATTCCTCAGAGAGAGCAACGTGATGACCCCATCGTTCAGCTTTGAGCAATGTTGGCATACAGACTACCTCTGGAAAATAGCGGAGCAACTGGGCCCAACGCTAGCCCCGTGGAAATCAATTTCCCGGTACAACTGGCTAGGGACTTGACTTTGTGGCGCTTGCGGTGGCCATGCAGCAGGGATTGGATATCGAGCTGAAGGGCATCCCATCGCTTTTGAGACCATCCCATCCCATCCCATCGACACAGAGAAGGTGCCAGCCACGGTGTCCAGATCAAACCCCAAGTGGGTGATGGTGGGGCTGGGGTTCAGACTGGGGTTTTTGAAGTTGATGTTGACATGAGCCCGCTCAGCATCGGCCAGTACTTGCTGAGTAGTCAAATGTGCCTTTCTGACAGAGCTAGAGATGAACAGCCAGTCATCCAGATAGTAGAGCATCCTGATGCCCCTAGCTACTTCGCCAGTGTCGCACCATATATAACTCCCATGACCTCAGAGAAACAGCGGGGGGCATCGGATAGCCCAAAACACAGAACCCGCCAAGTATAGAATTTTCCTCTCCACCCGAGCCCACTGTAAGGGGCAGCTGAGTCATGGAGGCGGAGATGATAATAGCCTTGAGTCAGGTCCATACTGGTCAACATGTTGTCACCGGGATTCACCTGGTATGACAACTTAGATAACGACTCCATTTTGAAAGGAGTGTAAACCAAATGCTTGTTGACATGACGCTGGTCACAGATCAGCTTGGGACCACCATGGGGTTTGGGGACCAAACCCAAGGGATTCAGGACCACGGGACGCATAGCTAGATTATTCTCTGATGTGGCCCAACGGCAATAACAGAGCGATCTGCCCATCAATAAAATCAGGGTGCTGAAGAGCAGAAGGGTGATTTGGCAGATGGCTGGATGGAGCGGGTCCATCCGCCCAGTTCATACGGTAGCCATGCCTGACCCAATCTCTGACCTGACTGTCTCTGATTGAGTCAGTGATGCTGTCCCAAAATTGCCAGCCTTTACGGATAACACCGGCAGATTCCACAAGGGAATAGGAGTCCAGAGCCGGCTCATGAGGAAGCTCAAAATTAGCTGACGATAAAACTGTCACAAAATGCCAACGCCACAAACAGCTTCATAGTGGTCAGCAAGCAGTTTGGATGACTGCTGCCTAAATCAAACATGGAGTTTGAAATCGAAATTGTCTGAAACTGAAATAACAGTATTCTCAAAATAAATATCGATCCGTCACATCAGGAGATATGAATCGACGCACAGGGTGTGTTGCTCTTCACACATGTGAAATTACCAGCCAACTTATGAAAAGTTGCAGAGGCAACTGCCGGGGGCAGCACATGATAGCAGAGGCCATCATATGTATTAAACACGAGGTATAATTCAGAGGTATACCACCAAACAGGTGATTCCCCCTGAGGGGAATCAGAGCTGCCACGACACGAGCCTGAGCTCAGCTCCCGGAGGAGGGCTAACAGTCGCCCGGAGGCCTAATTGCAGCTACACGAAACACCATCAATGGCCAGGCCAGGAGGATTGCAGACTCCACAGCTTCAGCGACGTGCACTCGGGCAGTCCCTACTGAAGTGACTCTTCCTCTGGCAGCGGTAACATGCGATGTCCGCAGCAGAAGACTGACTAGTAGGAGACTTCTCCTCGCGACGGCCGCTCTCCCTCCGGTTGTCGCTCTCACAGCGAAAAGATTCGGGCTTGCGAGAAGAGGAAGATGGTTTCACGCGCGAAGAAGAAGAAGAAGGTTTCTTGGCCTTGACCTTCTCAATCGCCTTCTTCAGCTCCTTGTTGTCCGCCGAGCCCTTCTCGCCGAGCGGGTCCACTGCATCAAACTCCATGGCGACTTCCGCGCCGTACTCGTGCTCTACATGAAGCTTCTTGCCACGCTCGTCTAGGTCGCGTTGAAGAATACGCACGTCAGCAGTATGGCGGCGGTGAACCTTACCATCTTTGTCGAGCCAGCCATCCTCGGGTGCGTTGATGGTGCGAGACGGCACTTCCGCAGCCGGGGGTTGAGCTGGCTTCTTGTCCTTGCGATCATAGTCAACGTTCCCTTCCGCAACGCATTTCGAAGCTGAAACTGAAGTGGACGGACCGCTCGACGACGTGACCGCCTACCTAAGCTCTGAAATCTCGCGTTCGATACGGAGTAGAGCTGCAGAGGTATCAACTACAGCCTGTCTAGTGGCGACGATAGGGGGGGACTCAGGTACCTCGTTAGCAGGTGCAGTATCACCACCTAGGACAGTGAGATGATTTTCGCGCGTAACGAGTTGCTCACGAAGAGCTTTGCGAGACTCAAGTAACTCGTTCCAAACGAGTTCAAACCTGTCCACCGCTAAAACAGGGACGAGAAAGCACGGCGACAGCACCACGAGCGAGACAAGGAGCCACGCCCAAGACGGACTCGCGAAGCGAGCCATGGTGAGTGCCGGGATCACACACACACACGCAGAAGAAAATTTGAAATTTGGAGTTGAAGATAAAACGAAATGTACCAGTCGTAGAGGACAATATAGTCGGGTGCCTTCCAACAACTGAAGGCACTCCCGGTCCGCGGCCGCCCTTAATACTCGGATAAAGGGCGCCGCCGGACCGGCGCCGGCCGGTCCAGGCGGACCGGGCCGGCAGGGTCGTCACATAACCCTGACGGCGCTGCGAAAACCAGCGTTTCCTAGGTCATTCCTCCCAAGGAAACCCTACAGTTTTGCAAAGTACACGCGGTTCGTTTACGACTTCGAGCGCGGGTCGTCGGCAGGCGTGCCGATATGACCAAACGAAGGCGAAAGGTGTGTTGGTTTGTATTAGGAATGAGAGGATGTACATGAACCTCAATCGGAGACGCGAATGGGAGAACTGGTGTTGGCAACGGCGAACGTATACGTCAGAGCGAGATAGGACCGGACGTAATGCGAAATTAGGGAAGGGCCGTCCCGAAGGCGCCATGCAACAATTAACCGAAACCGGAAGTACATGTAAGTACATATCAGCAGGAGCGGGCATGTTGGCGAGCGCCCAGCAGAGCGGCTCAAGTAGTACGATGAGTGCGGTTTGCGCGCGCTGGCGCGCGCGAGCGCGCCGCGTACAGCCAGGTGGGGCACAGTGCGATGTGTGCGACGCGAAGGTAGTAATCATGCACATGTACCAGCGGTGCATATTACGAGGGGGTAGACACGTAACGCCGCGCGAAAACGGCGGTGTACGGTCGCTGCCATCACCAACGGCGGTCGTCCGTCCGCCGCCTCACGCGAGGGGTGACACGTGAAACGCATGACTAATCGGGGCACGGGCACAAGGGGCCCAGTGTGGTCGTGCCGTACCGATTTCGGTGTGTGTCGGCCTTGATTTCCGGCGATGTCATAGGAGTAGACCCGCCGACTCGTTAGGCTGTCATCGTGGACCTTGCTTCGCGGAGTGTGGCGAGGCGGGCACCGCTGCTGCACCAGAGACGGTTGTTGACCACGACATGCTCGCAAGTCACCGGCTCCGATGACGCCACGAAACGCATAGGTTGCGCTAAGTGGTGGAGCTCTCCCCCAGCGGATAGCTCGTAATGTCAAAGGTAGTGAGATGTCGGGAAGGCACGAACGGGTTGGCTCTGACAGCCTACGTCGGCCCATAACAATGGCAATGTTGTCAAAACGAAGGTTATACATGACTCCGCAAGAGCTAGTGCGGGAGGTCGCTGCCGGCTACTTCGTTCTGCCTAGCCCATTCTCGGCCCCGGTGGTTAGGAGCTAGATCAGCCTGCCCTCGATAGACTGGTATCCCGTCAACGTCGACCCATATCGTGACGCCTCATGAACCTCCCGGCACCCGGAGACGCCTTGTAGCGTGTACAACACGATGCTATCACATCTGCCTTTCGCGAAAACTGTGTTTTAATTTACGATGTGGATATACATGTAGTGTTGTACGCCGGAGGTGGACTTCTTGTTCCTGCAGGCGAGGCCTCTCGGCAACACCGTACCCATGCATGAGCTCGAAGACCCTGTGCCGGACTTTGAGCTCTCTCTCCCGGCGTTCAGCGTAGTGACCGAGAGCTACGATTCCCGGAGCTTGAAGCCCACGTTGTAGTTGGAGTTCTAGGCTTTTGGGTACGGGGTCAAGTACAACGCGGAGCCCCGGGCCACGGCCGCATCATGCTGTAGATCGGTTTGAGCGCTCTCAATCGGGCGACATGCAACTAGGGGAGGCAGTGCGGGATGCAACGTGGCACAACACGGAGTTGGGACAGAAGGGCCCACTTTGAGACAATCATCTCGGACATGTCGGAGTATACGGGTATGGTCTTCGGCACTGTGGGTGAGCAAGGGGGTGCGCCGCATGGTGCGCGCTCTCGCATGCTTGGGGGCCCCTCTCATCGCGGCGCACTCCGTGCACCACCCGGGCTCACCTAGAGGCCTTACCCGCAAGAGATTTCCTCGGGGTCCTGAGCTTGGTGGGGACTCGAGAGCATGCTCACTGCCCCATCACACGGCGCAGATTCGTCCGCCATCCCGTACCCGAAGCTGCACAGCGCGTCCGTAGAACA
The DNA here is from genome assembly GCA_006384855.1 of Tetraselmis striata. NCBI lineage: Eukaryota > Viridiplantae > Chlorophyta > Chlorodendrophyceae > Chlorodendrales > Chlorodendraceae > Tetraselmis > Tetraselmis striata. The sequence continues at coordinate 22,546 of VCJN01001415.1, forward strand.
TCCTCACACTCATCATGTGCGCGCGTGGCCCGGACTTTGAACGCATCACTCATCCATCCCGCACGCCTAGTGAGGGTTGCGGGCCGCTTTTGAGGGTTGATCTTTGAGTACTAGGCGGCGCTTCGCGCCGGGGATTTGAGGAGGTGCCCCTACCTCTTGGGCTGCGGAGTACCCGTATTAGCATAAAACCGTGAAAACCAGGTACCAAAAATTTCTTATATTACAAAGAAGCTATACATTTTTGGGCATTTCTGCCCATCCGTACCCGACCCGAGCTTCTGCTAGTCGCGGTCAGCCCTTTATTTTATTCTAGGGTTGCGGGTGGTACTATTGCGGGGTACGAGTGAGTAGAGTAGCGTAGAGGGAGCGATGCAATGCTTTATGCGAGTTGCTCCCCTATAACTACTTACATGAGCCAGCTGCAAAATTCAAGAAATCCATACAGAAATCCAAAAGAAAATATCCAGCTACGGGCCATCAGAGGCGGGAACAGCCATGACAGCCACCGACCAGGCATCGCCACCAGCCAGCCGCCGCTCCACGCAGTAGAGACGCTCTCCCCAGCACACAATCCCGGGCCACTCCAATAGCGGCACTAGGCCGAATGTGATGTGAAGGCGCCGACAGGAAAGGAGCTTTGAAGTAGAGGTCTCGCAGTAGGCCGGAGCGGAAGTGGGGGGGGGGGTCCAACCCAGAACGGGGCGCCACGGGCGTGCAACATACGCATGCCACCCAACGCCAAATCCGCCACCAGCTCGGTCGCGTCCCCATCCGCCAAACGTACAACACCTTCCCCAGCACAACATCCCGGGCCACTCCAATAGCGGCGCTGAGCCGAATGTATTAATGTGAAGGCGCCAACATGACAGGAAGGGAGAAAGTGCTCAACGAGCAGGGAATGGAGAGCCGACCGGGCAAGCAACGACGTAAGACGCCGGTGTTTAGCTCACACTGCTCCTCCGCGGCAGTGGCAGCACGGGCGGGGCCAAGGCTACCAAGGCGCCACCCGTGCACGATCCCCGCCCCCATCCCCAGCCGGGGGTGGAGGCGGAGGAAGGGCCCGTGATTCCGAGGGCCGAGGACGGTCGTCGGGCCCGCCCAGGCGGTGGGTGGGTGGGTGGGCGTGTGTTGTAAGAATTAGTTGCTCCCCTACAACTACTCATGACCCCCGCAGCTACTCACTGGATATCGGCACTGCACCCGCACCGCGGCGACTCCCTTTTACATCATTTATACTTCGACTACCGTATCTATAAAATAGGGCACGTCTCGCCGAATCAGCAGCACTAAAAACGCGCTGCGGTACCGCGCTATTTTGGCGTATCAGACGGATATAAAGCGTGCCTGGGCTAGAATATTCGCGCGTCCATTCAGAAACGAACCGTACTCGTACCTGTACGGGGGGCTGTACGAGGGAGATGAGACGGGAGATGTTACCGTGAAATCAAACGAGCAAAAGTCGAACGTATGACGGTCCATTCACGAAGATGCAGCACACGAGGACAGAGGAGATGGAGGACGGAGGGCGGAGGACGGACGCCTCAGAATTCGTTCTGAAACCGCGGCGCTACCGGTATCGGTCCGCTCAGACTGCGATCGATTTCGGACCGCCTCCTCCTTTTTCTCCGCGAAACCCAAGAGATACGGGAATATAATTTTACCGTAGTGCTGGTGCGTCGTCGCCACGCTCGCGTGTCATCACTTCCGAGACGAGGCGCGCGCCAGTGCCGTCACAACTGCCGCAACGACAGCGATCCACTCAACTCCTTTCACTTGGCTTCAGTCACCCTGGATCCGGTAGGCTGCAGGCGTCAAGTGCTCTGCCTCACCACAGCGCAACCGCAGCTAGCTTCGCCCCTAGTTTGCTTTACTTTCATCACTCGGGATATTTTATGGCGGGTAGCGCCTGCTTCAACGTGCGGGTGGAGGCGCCGCGCCAGTCACCCCCGGTGTTTTATTTCCAAGAGGCGCCGGACGCGCCGCTGGCGCGCCTGCGACACCCCGCCGAGAAGCCATTGCAGGCAGTGCTCGGCGAGCGGCACGCGCTAAGCCCGGTGCTGGTAGACAGGGTGCAGGTGCGTGCCCGACTCACCTGCCGAGCCACTTGCCGAGCGGGCGCCGCGCTCATTCACCCCGCCCCACCTTCCGCTCAATTCACCCCGCCCCACCTTCCGCTCCACCTTCCGCCCGAAGAGTCCCGTTCCGCTGAATTCCGTTCCGGCTGAACACACCAGCAGCCCGCAAAGCCCGCTGCTGCATGTCCGTCCGGCTTATTTGCCTCAAGGGGAATTCGCCCCCCCCCCCCCCCCCCCCCCGCGTTGCTGTTCCCGCAGACGCATATCTATCAGCAGGAGGACTGCTGGGGGTGGGTGTGGTTCAACGCGGGCGCCTGCTGCTGCTGCGTATGGGGTTGCGCAGACCAGACCGACGCCTGGGACTGGGACCGGGATGGCCCAGAGGTGGGCGCCCACAATCTTGCATCTTCCCAGCTTCATGTTGCTGCCGCTGCAAATACATCCACTGTGTGTTTTGACCTCACAGAAATAGCTTTGGATAGCTCCCTGTGTCCTGAACCCCCCCTCCCCCCCCCCCCCCCCCTTCCACCCGGGCTTGTGCTCGTGATAGGTGAAGCGGCAGGTGGTCGAGCTGATCGCGGGTATCCTGGAGCCGGAGGAGTATGAGATCCTGGAGTCGAGTAGCTTGCCTGGGAAGCGCATGTTTGATCCCGCAACCGGCGGCATCATGGTGCTGAAGCTGTACATCAAGCCCAAGCAGCAGAATGGGTAGCCTGGCTCATTGGGGCTTGTAGATGTAAAGGCAGCAACCTCGAGGGCATGCCCTGACACATACACTGCCAACAACGTGGCATGTTCCGGAGAGGAAGGATGTGTGACACGCTCGAAACAGAATACGAAATTTGTTACAACTTAGTCCCGGACTTTCCGTAGGCTAGCTGTCTCACATCCCGACTTCATAACTGCGCATAGGGGCCGCTAGGCCCGTTGCTCGTTGTCCTTGTAAGTCCAAGCAGTGAAATCAATTGTACATTTGCCTCACGCGACGCTCTTCGCTGTTTTATCCTTCTTGAGGCGGTACCGTGCCGTTGGCCACCCTGCGTGGCGGAGCGGGACCTGGCACTGGGCTGAGTGCGGCACGGGGGTGCGATATGCGACCTCACAAAGCTTGCCTGCAAAAGCAACTCAGCGGCGCCATACCTCCGGATGATTGATTGTGATCAAAGCCAGCTGAAGGCTATATCAAGAGAGGGATGAGAAGCCGCAACAACATACTAAGCTCTCATCTGTAGCTCTGCAGATACGACGCGGTTACAGCCATCACCATGCGACCCTGATTTGGTTTGCCCCGAATGGTCCCGCCAATGGAGAGAGTAATATTGCATGGAACTGTATGAGGTGTCAGGCCATCCCTGCCTCCCAACCGATAATATATAACAGTACATATAATGGATATGTAGCAGCGGGGCCTCTAGAGCTGCAATGAAAGCATTGGGCATGCATCATTGTACTGTAGAAGTTGGCGTGCTATGGCGGAGAAGGGGCGCATTTCGCACCAGAAATTCTCTCAAAGGGAGAGTTTGACGCTGGTTGCAAATGATTCCAAGGCAGCGCCTCACAGGGTGCTCGGCCTGATGACGTCGCCATGACCCTTATATTCTCTAACCGAGCCGGTGTCTGGCCGGTCGGCCGCCGGCAATGGCCATCTGTCTACGGCAATACTACGCGCATCGCGAGCTGCTGGCAAGGTATTATAGGTTCGGAACGCCGACTCGATGAGTGCTCTTCCGAGACCGCAAAATACGGCATCGCGAAACTCATGTTGCCACGGAAAGCACGCACACGCGCCAAATCGGCAACCCTGCGGAACATGCAGGTAGCGACGAGTAGCATATAAACAAAGAACATATCATGCGCCGACACCCCATATATCCGTACTTCCGTTACTCGCACGCGTAGTTGTTCGCTGGCCGGCACGGACCTCGACTGGTCGGCAGCGCGCACGACGCGACGACACCCCGGTCGGGGTTGGTTTCGTCGTTCCATCGTTTCGGATGAGTGTCGGAGCGCCGAGGGAGTAGTAGTAATTCAGTAGGCTCCGATGAGACCTACCACAGCAGCAGATATACGACGCCACGGCCGAGGCGCCGACTCTATATAGTACGGTAACCGACCACGCGAGGTGTCAGCGGCCCATCTGTGTAGCTCGGACAATTCTAGCTCAGCAGCCATTCCTTACGGCGCAGCTGGTCGGAAATCCAGCGTCGGCCACCGTCGGCACTCTGCGCCAACGCACATGCGATCTACAGCGGCCCAAGCTTTTCTATGGTTACAATTTTTAAGTGTTTATATCTATCTGAGGCTGGTATAGCCGCGCCTCCGCCGTCTGACTCACGCACGCACGCACGCACGCCCGCGCTATCGCATCGGCGTTCCTTGCCCATAACAGCCACGCGTTGCGAGTCGTATCCACATTTAGGCACGTGCCTGGCTGGCCGGCATCGGCCGCCTCTGCGGCAAGTCGCACCTATTAGGGACCCCGGAAGATGGTTTCGGAGCACAGACTCGGCTAGGCCGCAAATAAGTTAGCCGTGAATACATGGGAATTTTTACGGCCGCTCCTCTTGGAGTTGGTACTGGTGGGGCCGCCTCTGTTGCCCAGCAATTGCTTCCTATCGGTGGTACGAGTACTGAAAATACCGCTACTACATGCGCTTTATAGCTTTGAAGATACTGTCGCCTGGCGATTAAGAGGCACACCCTCCGTCAGCAGCGACTGCTTCCCTCCCAGAATCGCTGCCAGGTTCTACTGCTCCGCCCTCGGGAACGGGTTCGGGTGCGACCTCCGATGGTCAACCCACGACCATGGTTGTCCAACGCCACCTCAGCCGTTCGATTCGCTTGCGTGATGATTTCGTGGCCCTCGATCTCAGCTTCCAGCGTACAGGTGCCGCGGCCTCGCGACTTGATACCCTGCGCCTGTACAGCGCGTGCGGGCCGGGCTCCCTATCGCTTTTCCAGTCGGATCGCGAGTCAGCCCGCAAGATTCCCCATGCTGCTTATTCGGCCGCCGCTGCGCGGGTACTGGGCCTTTGCCCGCGCGGAGGTTCCGCGCTTGTCACTTGCCCTGGCCCCACGTGTGGTATTGATCCCTTATGGCTTCGCTCTACGGATGGCTCGAACCGGAGCGCTACGGATTTCATCGTGGATCATCTACCCATATGCCCCGTAGCGAACTACAAGCACCGCATGCATACCGCTTTGAAGAATATGTGGGCATCTGTGGCAATTGATGCGGGGGCGGTGCTTGACCGGGACCGTTCGGGAGCCGGCGACTTGACCCTTGAGACGAGTGGGCTGCGCCCAGCGGACCGCTGCCTCGCGCCGTCGGACTTGACGTTGGCGGGGTGGGGGGGGGGCCGGCGTGCGATTACATGATCGACTTCGCGTGCGTCTCCTCCATGACCCCCACTTGGAGCAACAACCCCCGCTGGTGCACCCCGGGAATCGCGGCGACCGCGGCGGAGCATGGTAAGTTGGCAGCGGACCGGGCGTCTTCCGCCCCAGTGCAGGGTGTTCACTGGTACTACCCTTTTGTGGTTGAGGATCGCGGCCGTCTCGGGAAGTCCCTTTTGCCGGTGGTCTACATCTTCGCGGTGCTGTTGGCTGTGCGCAACTTCCCTGGCGGCCCTTTCGCCCCGACCTCATGCTTCCTTCGTGGTCAATCCGTTCAAGCACTTCGGAACTTTATTTGTCGCCAGCCAACCTGTTGAGTTCCGCCGTCACCTGTCGCGCACACGGCGGGGGCTGTTGCAGCGGGTCTCGTCTTGCGTGCATGGTACCCTGGGCGGCATTCTCTCTGCTGGTGTGCAGATGGCCAAGTCTGATGCGTGGGCTCGTGCCCATTGTGCGTCTTCTCATGTTACTGCTTCCACCTCGCAGTCGCTGTACCGGGTAGAGGACCTTTCTGATTGTTTTTTTTTTGGTGATTTCCTGATATCGCCTTCTGCTGCTAGCTAATGTAATTATTATACATGGGAATTAAATAACGCAGGCAGGGCCCATTTATATTTATACAGTACTGGTACCTCCGGTGATGCATTGACTTCTGTCCGGCCGGCGAGGCCCGGGGCGGGGACACGTACCGTAGTGAGGGACTCCGCCGTGCCTCCGCCTGCGACGGGTACTATACCGGTAACGCGCTGCCTACCGCCGCCTACCACGTGCGCGTCATTTTATCATCATCAATGAAGATAACGATGACCACTAAATCCTTGTAGTAGCAGTAAAGACGGACAGTTAAGAACGCGTTTTTGTGAAAGCCCCGATGTAAATATATCATTCGTTAAGAACGCTCAGTCGGGTACGCTTCATTTGCGCGGTGCGTTGCGCCCGCCCTCTCGCGAACGCGTCGATGCCAGCAAGTCCATCGCCACTGTTTCTCAGCAGAAGCTAAACCACAGCAATCGGAATCGCTTCGAAACAGCCTTGCCGCCTCGGGAAACTTCCCAGCAGCCATGGCGTCAGTGTCTAATGCTAGCCTTTTTATCTCGGAAGCCGCCGCCGCCCGAGGCGGCTTGCCGTCGCTGAGGGTGCCGCGGAGACCCCTCCTCGCGGCGCTTCCCGCCCGGGCGCGCCGGCGCCGCTGCGCACTGCCGCCATGTGCTGTCGCGCACCCCGCCGGGACAGACGCCAGCGCCGACTCAGGGGGCGTCGGCGAGGGTGTCGACCCCGCAGCTGATCGCGCAGGCCTGATCCGTGACTGGGGCAGCAAGTATGCGAGGTATATGGGACCCGGTCCCATACATCCCCTCATCCTCCTCTCCGACAAAAAAAATTAACAGCCTGCGTCACTCTCCGACACGTTCGGTCGTCCTCCGACACGAGCAATGCCGAGAAGCGACATCCGGGTCGCCCGTCACTCACGGGATCAAGCAACTAGCCCACATCGCTGCCGACTGAGTATCCTGCTGCCCGTGGAATGGTCTTCGTCCTTCGGGGCGGAGAAGCAGGGGGGTGGGTCTGGACGAAATTACACTCTAGGGTCGACGCCACCTACCCAGACCGTCAACCCGTCGCCGACCAGGGCCTACCCGGACCCCCATACGGCCCTCGATAGCTGCTTTAGCCCGCTCCAGCTGCCCTCCAGGCCAGCAGTCTGAAGCGCCTGGGTTTGGCCGTTGGCGCGCAGCATGCGCGAGCAGATCCTGGAGCTCGGCACCGCGGGCGCCTGCACGTTGGTCATTTGCAATGCGGCTTACTTCCTGGGCGCCTTCGTGTTTGTGTGGTTCGGCGTGTTGGGCGCGCAGAAAGGTAAGCCCCGCCCTGCCCCCACACCACCCGCACCGGAGCCCCTCCGAACAAAGACGTTAAGGGTTGCGCAGGGTTGCTCAGCTTGGGGATCCAGCCAGGAGTTTACAGTGCTAGCACATCAAGTATGGCTGTCTTTTTGATATTTCGCTGTTTTCGCCGCACCTGCCTCCATGCATTCATATTTCAGTCTGTGTCGGCCACCGTCAGTATAAAGTGCTGCTAGCGGTAAGGTGTCTATGTAGCCAGCATTAGGCAAGATCTTTTATAGGATTGCATTGGTATTGGCCTATGGCCAGATGGATGTTGTTTTCAATTAAAATAATAATGATGACATTATGGATTAGCAGCGATACATTAGTGATACATTAGATGATACAGTCGACATGAGTCAAGCCTATGGCCGTACAGACCTTGCGTTGATCCCGCACTGAGCCGCCACACGCCGCTTCCCCCAGGTATCACTCTGGCCGCTGCAGGTGTGCGCGTTGCCGAGGCCTTCGGTCTCACATACGCCAGCTGCCAGGTGACCAAGCTCCCGCGCATCGCGGGCACGCTGCTGCTGGTACCGCTGGTGCAGGCAGGGCTGGCGCCCCTCACGCGAGGCGATCCTGCTGCCGCCCGCCGCGTCTTCCTGTGCCTGCTGGCCGCCGCCGTCACTGCTGTGCTCGGCTCCATCGGCACGCTTGTGCTGCTGTCGTTGTAGCCGGCGGGAAAAGAGCGGAAGCGAAATAAATGCGGGGGGAGGGCCGCTTTGCCACCTTACGCGTGCTGCATTGGCACGTTAAGCACAGCATATGTTGTAGCGCTAGTCAGCGGTGAGGCATATATAGTTTCACGTAGACACGCTGGCGCGATCGAGAGTTGGCGGGTTATCGCTGAACCTTTTAGCTGGAGAGGTTCTGAAGCGGCCTAACCGCAGGCACGAATGATACCTTTCAGTTCATTTATGACTTATGTTATAATTCAATGCGCCGTACAGCGCTCTGCTTCTCATGCTGAGCTGCTTTGAGTAGTCTGCTTATGGCGATGTCACATGGAGTATACAGTCACTCTGCGTGATCAACCGTCCACTACTACATGGGCGGCGGAAAAATCCAGTGTGTCTGCATGCATCCTACTCCCGGCCGGGAAAAGGCTGAACGGCGCTGTCAGCGAGTCCACCACATGGAGGAGCGGCACGGGAAATGCGTCACAAGACAGATCCGGGGAAAGGGAGCATGGTTGCCAGGGAGCAGGTATTGGGCGTGCTGACTGCCGACAGTGATCCCGGTGCTCGGCGTGAACCGGGCGTTGCCACTTGCACTGTGCCCCCTTGCCGCGGGTGCATGCATACCCCCACGTTGTCCACCCAAGGATAGGTAAGGTTGTGACTTTGTCTTCCTCCGTATGCAGCTATCATTTATCTTATCTAACATTTACCAAATAGTTGCTACATGGCTTTGAAAATTCCGGTTTCCATATCTTTTGAGTCGCATATATACCCTCTGCCTGGTTTGCCGATGTCATGTAGTCTCTTCATGGATCTCGTCCTGGTATATTGTGCCTCCCAGCGCGCCCTTGCCCCGTTCTTTTTATACAGGTGCGACCTCGTCGAGTATTGCTGGTATCATGGTTATCACAGCTCGGTACGGCCGAGGTCGCTGCTACCAATGCCACCCGCGGTGCTGTTGCCCCCGGCGCCTGCCAGGCGTGCGCCCCACTCCTTCGTCAGTCGCAAGTACAGGCGGCTGTCTTGCTGCCCCGCACGATCCCGGTAGTCGTCCGACGGCTCGATCTGCGTGCCCTCGCCCCACCTGCGGCGCCAAGGCGGCACAGAAAGGTTTCATACACCCCCCATTCCCTCTCCGCCGACCCACTTCTCCCGGTCATCCCAATCAGATGCGTCTCTCGCCCCATCATCGCTTGCTGCCTTGTCTGATTTTGAGATGATGGAACCGCAATGCAGCCACTATATATTATACATTATACAATTCGTAGGCATGCTTAGGTTTTGCCGGCATTCCCACTTCAGTATTTATTGTGATCACGTATGCATTGTGATCACCTATGGTTGTGATCACCCAGCCAACATTATTCATGCCACCCAGCCCATCCCCCATTTTACAGGTATATGGATCAGCAGAAGTCTCCCGCAAACAACGGGAAATTGGGTGTTGCAATTGACAACCTTCTAATCTGCGTAGCTCCAGACTATTCCGCAATTGGCAAGGAACGCATGCCATGTTAAAGCCACAAAGCTTGTGTCCCAGGGAGCGTTTAGTAGATACTGTCATACTTGTTTGATACATTCAGGAGGTTGAAGACACATACAAGGGGAGGGGGGGAGGATTACTCGTTGAAGCTGGTTATGGACACGGCATGCGCGTCGCTGTCCAGCGCAGCGCCCCACCAGGCGCCGTAGCGGGCGCCTCCTTCCCTGTCCCGCGCGGCGCCTGCGTTCCAGGGCCGAATCTTGCTGTCGTCGTAGCCGGGCCCCACGCTGGCCACAAACAGCTTGCCGTGCTTTTGGGCCCAGCTGGATGCCATCCCATGATGGCATGGGAGAAGGGTAGGAGGGGGTGTACGGGAGGATCATCAGTGGTGTCATGGGCGTCCTGATTATGGGGCTCGGAATCGCAGGCTTGAGGCTCACGCAACGTGGTTTGATATATATGCATGCATGCACGCATGCGATATATTTATGCACTTGATCACGGCATGTATGGGAGTGAGGGAGCAGTTGTGGGGCAGCGGGGCATGCGGTACACACCGGCGCAGCTGTGGCCAGTGTTTTGGGTTGGCACCGTAGGAGACCGCCTCGCTCGCAAAGTAGGTGTAGAAGCCGTCAAATCCCCTGCAAAACCATCCAAACCGAGCGCTGAAGCAATGCCTTGAGGCGATGCCGCCTGCTGGCTTACTACAGTGGGCAATGCGGTGACATGTAGGCACAAATCACCGCGGGATAAAGGCACGGCCGGGAGAAATAGAGGTGTGTGGGTGGGTGGGGGGCGGGGGGGGGGGGGGGGGGGGATCACCCGGGCAGGAGGTTGGCATCGCCGTCATTGCGGTTCAGCCAGAGCCCCAGAAAGAGGCCATCCGCAGGGCCGCCTCGCAGGGACTGTGGGCCACCGGGCAGCAGGAGGCGCGCCCACTCCGCGGGCGGGATGTGGTACGAGTCGTACACGTAGAACACCGGGCGGCCGGCGCCGTCGCGCAGCAGAGCGGGGTGCTCCCCCAGCCGGCCCAGCAGATCCACAAGATCCTCGCGCACGCTATCGGCGGTGCGGCCTGCAACATGGCATGGCCCTCAGTGCGCCGCCTCGCTTGCTTGAAGACAAGCCAAGGCCGCGAAGTGTGCGCCTCGAGCTGAGTGCAGAATTGCCATTGTCTCCCAGTTCAAAACACCAACTGCGTTGCTCCAAGGGAATGGCCACTCCCCATAAGCTAAGAAGACCGAACGGGCAAATCCGATCAACAGAGGGCTACTGGCATTGGGCGTTGGACGAGAACATGGACACCCCCCCAGCAGCCTGATGCATCTGATCTTGATCTTTGATTGTTAATCGAGACTTGATGCAGACCCTCATTAGGCACGCACTCGCCTGGGTAAGGCTCCAAGTGGAAGGCCACCTTGATGCCAGCCGCAGCTGCCGCGTCCAGCGCCAACGGCAGCACCGCATCCGTCTGCACACCCTGCGTGTCCGCGCTGCCCTCTCGCCACGCGGGCCCCCACCAGGAGAGAGCGACGACGCCGACGCCGGCCTCCGCCGCCAGCTCCGTGAAGTGCGCGCGCAGGAGGGCGGGCGAGGAGGAGGAGTAGGGCCCCCGCGACGGGCGGAAAGGGCTGTGTAGCTCCTCCGGGGGCTTGAAGCGCACGCCTGCGGTGCCGTGGAAGATGCCCCACATGAGGAGGGTGGTAGAGGGGTGGGAGGTGGCTACACAGGGGGGCCTGGCGTGTTGTGATCCTCACCGTGAGGGAACTTTTGGCGCACCGCCTCACTCCAATGTGGCAACACCTGCCAATGCGCCACATTGCGTGACCGCCATGTGCAGCCCCTCATTCCTGGCCTATTCCTGTTAGGCCACAGTGCAACTGCCCGAGAACAGACCCTCCCCGTTGGACTCTGCAAATGCGCTGACTGCGTCGCAGATCACCGAGCGGCCAGCGCGTTTACTAGGGCGCCCGCACCTCGTGGTCCCAGTGCTTGTAAGCACCATCCACTTCGGGCGTGCCATACCTGCGGCATCGTCATCCAGCGTGAAAATATTATGAAAGGGCCATTGCCAGTTGGGGGTACTATCACGCGACATAACGCGGAATCACACGTCAAACTATGCGATGTCTGATAATGGGTGGGGTAGCTCTGGAGGGGAAGTTCCGTACCAGAGGTAGTAGAACGCGTGCACGTGGTGCTCCGGCGGCAGGTGCGCCAACGAGTGTGCGGGTGGCGGGGGCACCGTTGCGCACGCTACAGCTGCAACCAGCCAAAACGTCAACGCTGCTGTCGCCGTCGGCATCATCACGCCTTGCAGCGCAGCCGGCGATGCCATACTCGTACGGCACAACGCACCAAGCTGTCCGCACAGCGCAGCAACGTTGTGCGCTGGCGTTTACGGTGGCGCCTGCAAGGATTGAGCTGTCTTATGTCCGACCTTAGTTAGCCGTGGTATCCGTTGGTGCTGCTGGTCGCCGTCGTTCGCTACAGTATTGGTGCATGTACGAGTACAGGGTATCGGCGTCGGCAGCAGTCGTCCGCTATGCTGGCGCCGGGCGGCGGCAAGCACGATCGCTCAGCAAGATAGCGATCCATGGTTTCATCGGGCCGGAGGACCAGTTCATGTAAGGATTAGCGACTAATCCTTAATTAATCGCTGTTCGCCATCCCGCATCAGAAGTATTTATCGCCCAAATGAGATGACGAACATGCATGGGGATACATTGAGCAGTAACGTACCAGGTTCCAGTTCGACCTCATACTCCTGGAACTGCTCCCAAAGCAAATTGGAAATTGACCGCTGCAAATACACTGACGACACAGTCGCGCCGAGAATAATGGTCGGTATAATTCCCCCGCGCGCGAACATCACGGACGAAAATTAATAGGGGTTTGTTTACAGTACTGTCGATTATGTACTCTGACGAACAACATACCCGGTAGCAGGGTACGATTAATACTCGGATAATATGCTGCTCGTGATTCAATCCGTGTCAATAATCCGACTCCAGAGCAATATTGATATCCCGTCGATATCGTACAGGTATTCATCCTGTGTCATGCAATGGCGGCTCGGCCGGGGCTCGCCGGCTGGTACTGGTAAATATACATCAGTATTGTCGATATTGCAGTATTTTAGTTGCGATCTGTCCTGGTCCGCGGGAGGTCGGGAGCGGAACAACGACTGCGCGCGCAGTCTTGACCGCGTCCAATAAGCCAAGTGAAGGGTGGCTGGCGGGTGACCTCGCGCCGACGACGCTAAAACACTCGTGAAGCCCCCGTGCGGCCCCAAAACTTCGAGGCCCGCTGCTCGTAATTTGTCCGAGTCGTACGTGCAGCCCTCAGCCAAGCAGCGACTACGGGTGGCCTTTGCCTGGAGAGCTCCGTTTTGCTTCAAGGAGCGTTAGTCGCGCGTGGTCGGGCAGCGCAAAATAAAGTACTGCACCCGTTTCAACGACCCGTAACGACGACGCCCCGGACCGTCGCGGTGCGCGGTCAACTTCTGCCAACCCAACGGCAGCGCGGTAGCAAGCAAGGCGCAACAGCTCGGCAGGATGGCAGCGAGCAGCATGTACTTCAGGGCTGCTGTGATTCTTCTGGTTGCGGGCCCGGCGGTGAGCGGGCAGAACGAACAGGTGTGAGCCGCGGCTGCCATTCAGGCTGCGCCATGACGCGCCGGCTGCCGAGTGCCAGCAGTAAGGATTACTGGCAGCGGTCACAGCGCCGCGGCGAGTGCTTTTTAGCCCGGAGCAGCCACGTGATCGGTAAAAACAAGGCATGCCACCGACAGCAAGCCCGACGTCTATTGGCGTCGGCCCCTCCCGGCACATCGCCCCTGTGGTCCAACCTTCAGCGCTGCGTTTGTCGCGCTGCAGGAAGACCGCCGGCCGAAAGCCGCATGTACTGGTACCAGCACTTAAATCGACATCGGGTGTGGCCGCGAAGCCTGCGAGAGCCTCTCTGGGGGTTTTTTCATCCTTCGAAGCAATGCGGCCTCGTGCGAGCGCCCTAGCTGAAAAAACGGGCAATGTTATCCTTCATGGGACGCCGGGAAGGAGGGATTGAAGCATCGGAGAGGGGGGCGTGGTGGTTGCACAGGCGGTTTGGAAGTGTAGGGGGTTGGTAAAGGGGGGTGGGCGAGGGGGCTATGCAGCGGAGAGGGGGAGCTGGGGGGTTGCTGAAGCAGTTTGGTATTTGAGGGGAGGGGGCAGAGGCTCCTGCTACGGGCGCATGATGGTTGGGATGGCAGCTGAGCATCGCCGCGTTCTCCCACCAGGTGCCGGACGAGGGCACGACGCTGGACACCTGCTGGTACGAGTGCGTGGAGTACGGCGAGCTGGACTGCAACAGCGCGCCAGTGGCGTCCAACCCGTACCAGGGACGCCGCCTCGCACAGTTTGGCTTCTCCCGAGAGTTCTCCAACCCGGTGCCTGATGACAGCCCCGAGCAGCGCGCGAGTCTCAACGCCCGCTCTGGCGCCAGCTCCTCCTTCGCGCCCAAACCCATTGACGACTACACGTTTGCAGAGAAGTGCGACATGGTGAGCCAGTGCAAGCATATCGAAGGCAGCGGGTACGTGCCCACGCCCCAGCGCACCTTGATCTGGGTTTTGGGTTTTAAACCCTAAAACCAGGGGGAGTGGGCGGGGGCTTGTGAGTAGAGGGTCCTGGCAGCCGATGGGCACAAGCTTTCTGACCAGTGCTTTCTGGGTCCATGCAGTGTTCCCTGTGGGTGGTGCCAGACAGGAACCGGCTTCGGGCTGGGCTTCCCCGCCACCTGCCGCAAGGACGGCGTCGGCAACTGCTACCCGCGCCAGCAGTGCTCGGGCATCTGGACCTGGCAGTACTTCCGCTGCCCCGCCGACAACGCGTACGGCTGCGTGCAGCCCTGCAAGTACCACATCAAAAAGTGCGTCGACTCCAACTTCGACAACCGGCCCGTTGACCCGCTGGAGATTGTGGACGAGGACTTCCAGTACTTCCCTTCCTGGGTGAATGGGCGCTGATCAACCGCTCCCTGAAGCCCGCATTCAGCAACACATTCCTATTTGACGCTCCAAGGGGCGCTCGCCCCAAGCCAAACAGCGGCTGCCATCCATTCACTCCACCGGCTGCATTGGGCTTGCGCATCATTCAGTGTGAGCACCACTCTGTTGTAATCACGGCCTATCCCCGGAGCTGCACCGCTGCTGCATACGGCCTTGGTTGCCTGCTGGTGTTCGTTGCGCATCGATGACATCTGCGTCATGTACCGCAGCATGGGTAGTTCGGCTCCCAATCATGTCTCGGTCTGGTTGCGCCGGCGGGCGGTTGAGCAGCCACGAGAGGGGGGAGGGACGGGGATGCCGCGAAGCACGGCAGCAGAGAATTAAGCGCTTACGAACATTGTGTCGTGCTGTCGGCGCAAGTGATTGGAGAGCAACCAGCGCTGCCTCGGTTCGGGCCGTTGTGCGAATCTGTAGCTACCTGAGCTCAGTGTTTAGGTTTTACTGCGGGTGCCTACGCACCCATAATAAGAGCCCTTCATACAAGCCTCAAAGTGGGCTTGCATGCCACGTAAAAGAACATTCGTTCTAGTTTTACTTTTGTCTAAATTTGGACTCTGGCAGGCAGGGCGGGTTCTTAGTCGCCGTGTCCTTATGTCTGCACCCATTGATGGATCACGTCAAAAATGGTTGTTTAAAAACACTGGGGCCCCGGCCTCTCGGTGGTGTCCATGGGACAGCTGCTCCGTGGAGGAGCCGATGATCATACGGCTGCTCGGATCGCAGCGGTGGGAGGTGGCGCGGCAGCTGCTGGTGCTGGTGGCCCCTCGGCTGCCGGAGGCGCCCCAGCTGCTCATTGCTGTTGAGCGTCTGGCGCTCAGTATGCCGCCGAGCGCTGGTACCACTCGCCCGGCTTGCGTGTAATCAAGCGCGCCTTGGAGACAAACAGCTCCTGCGACACGGAGAAGGAGGGGGCGGTAGCGCATGATCAGTCTGACGCCAATCTTGCGGGTGCGCCAGGCATGAGCTTGATGCTGTGGTGCGGTGCGGCACAGGCCCTCACCCCAAAGTCGCCGTCGCTGAGGAAGGCCGGCGGCTCGTCGTCGCCCACCGCCACGATAGTGCTCCCGCTGCCTGCGGAAAGAACGAGCAGCTGGCGGCTCAGCGGCGTCGCAGCACGATTGCGAGGGGGGCGCACGGAGGCGGGCGCGTACCGGTCATGAAGACCACGGAGTAGCGGCCCTCATCCGAGAGGCGCTGCTTCAGCTTGAGCAGCTCGGGTAGCCTGGGAAGGGGGACAAGGCACAGCAGATGGTGAGGTGGAGGCGAGGGGATGTGCATTTATGGATATCACATGCGATGTGACCCGAGAAAGGCACCTTGAACATTGGAAGCAATTCCGTCTACATTTTTGCA
>VCJN01001416.1:0-110806 GCA_006384855.1 Tetraselmis striata
TCTGAATCTAAGTATATGATGATGAAAAAGATATCCCATCACATTGTCAATATTGACAATCGTACTGGACAGTGGGGTAGGTGCGGGTGTTTGGATAGAAAAAACATACCGTGTTGTATAGAGACGTCGAGAGCTTTTTCCCACTGGCAACCGGCAGCTTCTCTCGCCCCACACAAAGTCGGAGTGCCGCAGCAGGTGCGTCGACTCGTTGCCTGCAGGTGCATGAGTTAGTTGCATGCATAGTACCATTCCAAGTTTGGCCGCTCCGGATCCAATACTTTATAGAACACATGTAGTCGCACCGGTGTCGAATTTCGGCCACTCAGCAGAAAGGGATAAGGGAATATATGTATATGGAGATAGAGTGGATTAAGGATTACATGGGCTATGTGGGTGTAGTCCCGTGGGTGTAATGAGTGTATGGTAGTGCGGGTATCCGGGTGCATCCTCTGAACACTAGACTACATGTTTTCTTACATCAGTGCTTTAACATATGTACGCACTAAAAGCAAAACTAAAAACAATTGTGAAAGGTTGCCAGCAAAAGAGAGATATAAGCCTGAAACCAAGGTCAAGCAGGAGTAGGCCAGGGAGCCAAGAACCAAGGAAAAGCCCTTACTACTAGACTACATGTACGCTTCCACTGCCGTTTAACTAAGGCTGTAATAATAGTAATCTACCCGACATCACATGGGTTGGTTTCCCTGAAAACCCTAGAACCGTAGACGGGTACTACAGCGTTAATACCCTAACCCTACTACATTTCTAAGTCATTAACTACAACATAAATACATCCCTTGTCCGCTCGGTTGAGCGGTCGTCTCGTAGGCGAGAGGTAGTCCCGGGATCGATTCGTGGCCGATGCATTTCGGCAATATCGTCTTGGCGTGTCCTAGTTTTATCGGGTTGATGCATTAGCCCTTCAGGGTTCGAATGCGGCAATAATCTACGGGCTATGCCAGACCTACGACTGCAGTTGGCGCAAGAGGTCAAGTGATGCAATCGACTAGCTAGGGCGAACGTAGGGCTAGCTGAGAAGGCGCTCCTTCCACTTGAGTGGAGGTCACTAGCCGCGCGCGATGCCGCTAAACTAGTAAAGGCATCGGTGTGGGCGCGGTACGAATCGTCGGCATCGTTAACATGCAATGAAACCTGGGGTATATATCCAGGCATCGTATGCGTCAAACCCGTTGCCACTGAACGGTGTAGGAGTCCTTACGGGGGTTGTGGCCGGACTGCATATTATGATACAATTACGCACCCGAGTATTTCCCACTGCCCGCCGATTGCCCCGGATTCATGCCATGCCTCAGCGGTTCCTGGAACAACACTGCCCTGCATGTGGCGGAGGTGAATCTGAGACTATCGAACATATGTTGGTGGAGTGCCCGCGGTGGGGGTATCACCGTCATAAATTTGGGTTGTTAGTTCCGGAGTTCAGGGATTTTATTAGTAGTCGTGTTATTCCGTCAACACCTGAGAACTTAACTGCCTTTATTTTGGGTGTTGTCCCCCCTTCCCTTCACGGCGCCCTCGATTTTACTGGGAACGGGAAGATTTTCCAGCTATATGGCGTCGACCCTCCCTCACATTGCCTTCTTTGTTGCATATGTATCGCACTCCCACAGCGCCGTTCCGGGCCCGAAAATCGGACATTTTAACCTGCGCGTACGCGTACGCGCCCTCCAGTACCTCTGGCCGTACTGGCAGTCACCATAGTGCCCGACCTATGTCTAGAGACCTTGTAGGTACCTCTGCCAAGCCCTTTGGGGGTAGTACAGGCGGTGTCGGGAGGCGGTTGGTGCGCAGGCGGTGGGGGCGACCTGGCGGCCGCGTACAGTCGGGATGCAACAACTGCCACTCCACGGCATGTCACAGCAGCTTGCATAACATCTTTGCTTACAACATCCACGTCTTTTGCCCCCCCTCCCCCCGTCCCCCGTCCGGGTACCATGGGCTACAAGTCAAAGAAACGGCAGTCTAAGAAAGCCGCGGCGATGCCGGTGGTGATGGAGGAGGCGGGGCGGGTGCCAGCGGCAACGGCATGCCGGCCGGGGCGTCGTCGCATGCATCAGCGGCGACGACTCGTGTGTCGATCCAGCTGCAAAACCTCGAGTCAGAGGTCAAGTACCTGCTGAAGAGAGCGACGGCCTCGGAGGAGGTGGAGCGTTGCTGGAGGGAGGTTGTCAACGGGCAGAAAGAAGTGGAGAAGGAGCTGCGGTCCCAACTTGCGACGGAGAGGGCGCGAGTGGAGGCGGACATCCTGCGCGGGAAGCGCGACAAGAAGGTAGCGCGCCTAAAAGCCAATATACGGCTCATGTTTGAGTCAAATGGTAGCGAGGCCGAGTCAGCTGGCAGTGAGGGCAGCGGCAGTGACGAGGAGGGCGGGGGCCAGAAACCGGGGAGGGAGCGGCCGGCAGGCTTGTCCTACAAGTTGCAGGAGGCGACGACCCGAGAGACGGCGCGCAAGTTCATCGGCCGCAAGGCCGAGCAGCTGGAGGCGTGGCTCACCCACGCAGTCGGAGACGACGAGAGCTGGCAGTCTGTGTATGCGGAGGGCTGGCCCGGCGCACAGTTCGGAGCCCCTTCCAGCGTTGACGAAGGAGCGGAGGAGCAGCAGCAACATGGCGATGTCGACGCGCATGGAGCTGACGCGGAGGAGGCGGGCATCTTTGGAGGAGGTGGAACTAGTGGGCCAGCCAGCGGATGTGCGAGCATCGCACAGTCCCCGCCTTATCCTAGGCGCCCCCCTAGCCAACTACCCCGAGTTGCTGGCCTCCATATTGGAGTCTATACAGTTTAAACATCACTTGAAAGCAGCAGAGAGGCGTACCTTGCTGGCCATTAGAAAGCTGTGGGAGCACAACGATGTACATGTCTACACTGACCTGAAGCTATCTCAAGATGCCTTTCGGCGTCTCATCAACCTCAGCAGCTCCAAGTGGGACGCGGACATGGAGAAGCTGGTGCAGATGGTGCTGCCATATGGCAACTTGATTATCTAGTGGCCATCAGTGGAGGACATGCTGAAAGGGCAAGGGGAGGAGCTGGCTGCTGTGGGGCTCAGCACTACGGAGGGCATTATATCAAGCACACTGGATCTCAAGCTGGTGCTTCAGCATCGTGCCATGCTACTGCTGAAGGAGGGGCTCATCAAACCCGGGGAGTCTCTCAGCATCCAGCTAGTTGCTTGATGCCACATGAATCTTCAATGCCACAAGGACTAATGGCACAATTGTGGTGCTGAAGGTATGCTGCAATTATATTTTGATGTCATTTATAGTCATGGTGTTTACACAATATGTCACTAAAAGGGATGGTGATGTTATGGCTGAGGATTGTCTGGGCACTGGGCATGTGGCTAAGGTAAAGCGAGAGAAGCATGAGCAGACACATGCCAGCATAAAGCGCAAGTTCCCGGAGCACACCTTTAACACATCCCGTGCGGCAAAGAAATAGGTTGGAAATGTAATTACACACATGCTGGCATCCTCCCGCAATGCCGCCTATGCATGCTGGTGACTATCAGCGACGCCGCATGTCCCCCGGCTTCATGAACTGAAAATATGTCACCCGCCATGCATGCATCATAGTCATACACCCCCCTAGCTGGTGGCGGCACCTTAGACATGTCCATGGCTATTTTAACGCCAACTGCCTTATCATGCCCATTGAACATAGGATCGCGGCTGGGGGATTAGTTGCCGTCGGTAGCCAGCCTCTCACGCCCACCTGGCACAACGAGCATCCGAAGACGCTCATTCCGCTTGGCAAAGTAGTCCTGCTCCAACGCCCTCCTCTCTTGTTGCGCCGCCCGCTTAGCACGAGCCTTAGCTTGCTTCTCCAGGCACGCCGCGTGATCCCCGTATGTCACGAAGCCGGCCACAGCCTTCGTTAGCGCCGGGTGCTGATACCTCATGGCAGTGATTGGGCAGTAGTTAATGTGCCCTTGCTGACCCCAACCTGGCCTCAGGGCGGGCTCAGGAAAGCTCCACGTGCCAGCCTGGTGGATAAGCTGCTCCACGATTGGCAATTGCAGCTTATCCCATTATATCTCTGGCTCCTCCAGCACTGACTACTGGAACTTGTACTGCACATACTCGCGCTGGTCACACAGCTATGGGCGGATGTGGGGGTACCTGGTCACCTTCGCATGCTGAAACATGAGCTCCATCGCGCGCATTGTTAGGAAGACGTAGCCACGCACGAGGCGGCCGACTCCATGCTTCTCGCTGTCGCCGCGCTCGCAGTACTTGACCGAGGGATACTCCCGGTCCCACGCCTCCAGGCTCGGCTCCCGACACTTCTTGACGATGTCGCTGACCTAACTGGCAAGCACCGCCGAAGGGAAGTCGCAAAGCTTGAAGAACTTGGCGGCATTCGAGAGCCGCCAGTCCCGGCCGAGCACATTCCACGCGGCCAATTGGAACCGCGCCTCCCACGTTGCCCGCTCCACGACCGCCACCCGGGCCAGGAGAGGGCCGAAGCAGGCTGTGCGGGAGGTGTTCTTGTAGCGCTGCAGCTCCGAGGCGTAGGCCTCCTCGCTCGAAGCACTCCACCAGGCACTCTAGGCACTCGCCCTCTAGGACGCGGCTCCGCCGATTTACGGCCGCCATTAGCCCTCCCTGCGTGACGGGCGGCACATGTGCATGAGAGGGGCAGTGAGGAGAACGCTTGTAACTTCTTTGACAGGGAAAAACTCGACCATTCCCTGTGTACGTTCATGCAATTGGTCCTACTAAGGAACACGATGGGCGAAAAACGGCCACGCGAACGGGGACGGCGATGGAGGCGTGTTCATCCCCGTGGCACCGAGTGGGTGAGTGAGTGGGTGGTTGCGAGCCACACCCAACCCAAACCCACATGGAGGTGCCGGTCTCGCAGGCAGACGGGGCGCCCTTGGCGCCTATGCTCCCACCTACGACAGGTCGGTCAACGCTATGGGTGCACTACCCTGGAAGGGCGCTGGTCGAGAGCGGGTAGCTGGTGCGCACGATAGGCCGGGCTAGGATGGCCATGCAATGGGTGAGGCGGTTGGCCGGGGCGTCTCGCTGACGCGGATTTTTACACTCGTGTCCCGCGCGCGCGATATTAAAATGTCCGCGCGTATTATAGCGGAAATATGCTGTGCCCGAAATGCTTTGCTCCGCGGGTTGGGGCTTGCCCCAACTCGCATTACTCGAATGGGCCGACACCCAAACGGGTAAGGCGGACCTTTCGTGGTCAGTGCCGGGTATTTTCATGGCAGTGTTTTCGACGGTGATTCAACAGTGTTGGAAATTCTGTCACTAGCCTCTAATTAGTCTTGCAGAATGCTTCGGCAATTTGCTTGATGACTATAACGGAGCGTCGCCTACCCAGGGTTTTCCGTAACTGCGTGTGCGCTTTTGTAGTGCGCTTTTTTGAAAGCCCTGATATAATTCATTAACCCCTTTCCGTAACTGGATTGCTGCCCAAACGGCCGTCGTAGAGACGCTGCAAGGGTTTCACTGGTGCCAGTCCTGTCTCGGGGCGGAAAAAAAAGTCGAGTGCTGGGGCGGCTTCTGCCGATGTCCCGGCCGGGGCGAACTTAACTTTACTTTTTAAGATTTCATTGAGCATTACCTTAAATATGAGAATGCTTAATATACAGAAATATAATATCACTGATGACGACGAGTGACGACCATATATGCTGCACGGGTTCTGTTCTAAACTAGTTTATGTGGTTTCTCTACCTGTACGAGATAGCCCTGGCGCGGCGCCCGTAGCGCGTGTGTGCGCGCGCACGATTGCGGGGGCCGGTCAGAGCCACCACCTGCCTTCACGGCGGACCGACCGGTCACTCTCCTTTGCTGTGGCACGCTCCATCGAGCGCACCACAGCAAAGTCGCGGCAATTTTGCCGCGCAGGGTGCCGGTCTTCCGCCATCGTACCATGTACGGTGAGCGACGCCTTTCGCCCCCCCCCCCCCCCCCCCCCCCTTGGGAGAAACCCGTTAGGGTTTGTGTGGTTAATGTACGCGCGCCGCTTGCGACGTGCTAACTACTACCCGCGAACGAGCTGCTGATTACTCGCCCAACGCGAGGAGAGGACGAAGCTGCAGCGCTTCCCCATTCAGTGGAACAAGGTCCAAGACCTTCGACCAGTGTCGACCAACAGTAACCCCTGGCTGCCCTTTCCCGTGTGGGCATGGCTCGATCTGTACGGGCCCTTACTCGGCGTAGGTGTCGCTATGCGCTCCGATTGGGGCGTATGCCGGCGTATGCCCGTCGTCTAGTACTGATTCGAGTACAAAGTGACAGTACACTGCCAGTGGCCAAGCCAGCGCCCAGCGGCACATGGCTACTCCCACGCCGCGGCACTCCTACTGTGCCGCGCACCGTGGACCCTGACGCCGACGCGGAGAGGGCCAGCAGAGCGACAGGGCGCTCTGCTCGCCCCCCTCGCGACATCCATCGCGCCAATTCCTGTACTCCCGACTCCCCTTTTATGAGACATCGCGCCCGTCGAAATCTCGGCAACTGGCAAGCCGCTGGCGCAAATCGCAGTGTTCTCAACTGGATATCCCGAGGTGTACGCGTTCCTTTCTTGGACGGGCTTGCCCCACCTTCTTTTCATCAGGGGGTGTCAATGGGGGATGCTACTCCTGCTCAACTGGAGTTTATGGACGGTGAATTGGCTCGCTTCCTGGCCGTTGGGGCCTGGGAGCGAGGCTACTTCGCAAAATGGGTGTCCCGGCTGTTCCTGGTTCCCAAGCCTGGAACAAACAAATGGAGGCTCATCATTGACCTTCGCCCCCTGAACCGCTATTGTGAGACGCGCGATCTTTCGTTTGAGACGCTTTCGCATTTACGCAACCTGGCGCGCCCTGGGGACTACATGTTACAGATGGACCTGCAAGACGGGTTTAACGCGGTTGGAATCGCCCCTGAGGACAGGGATTTTTTCACTGTCGATTGCCGCGGCACTCTGTACCGACTGGCTGGCCTTCCCATGGGCTGGTCTCTGCCCCCCTATTACTTCTGCCAATTCACCAACGTCCTCACTAGGGCATTGCGTCGTAACCCGGCTGAAGCAGATGGCACACCTATTTTCCGGCGACGATTTGGCCTGCGCATGTTGCCCTACATGGACGATTTCCTGTTTCTAGCTCGGACTCAGGCTGAGGCCATCTGGCAACGTGACTACATCGAACGCCACCTCTCGGGCTTTGGTCTGCTGCGCAACTCCAACAAGGGCGTGTGGGAGCCCACCCAGAAGCTCGTGCACCTGGGGTTAGAAATTGACACGTCGGGGTCACCTACTCTTCGTGCGCCCGCTGAGAAACTCGCCAGCATTGCTCGCGCGGCCAAACGCCTAATCCAACGAGCAAAACGCGATCGTCGGTGGTTGCCAGCTCGCGAGTTGGCCGCTCTCGCGGGCAAATGCCAGTTTCTCTACTTGGCCATTGCCCCTGCCCGTTTCTACCTTCGTGAGCTGCATGATGTGCTCAAGACGCGCGACTCTTGGTCCGGCCGCGTCAAGCTTACCCGCCAGCTCGAGCGCGATCTGCAATGGTGGGTGGGTGTGCCCACCCAACACAACGGCCGCCCCATTAACCGCCCCGTCGAAACCGGATACCTACACGTCGACAGTTCGTCTTACGGTTGGGGTGCCGTTTTGAACGAGCACCATGAAGCTCGGGGTTTTTGGTACGACGATGACCGCAATGCGCACATTACCCTGAAAGAGCTCAAAGCCGTCCGCTTGGCTATCGAGTCCTTCCTCCCCATGCTCCAAAACCGCCACATCCGCTTGAAAGAGGATAACCAAGCAGTTGTCGGCGTCCTCACTAACCTCACCTCTCGCTCTCCACGCCTCATGGCTGAGCTACGCAAAACGTGGTACCTCATGGACACGCACGGCATCACCCTTTCCGTGCGCTACATCCGTTCTGCGGCGAATATCTGGGCTGACGGCCTTAGTCGCGAGGTTGATTGCGACGACTGGCAGTTCAACCCTCGTCGATTCGCCTCGCTCACTGCTAAATGGGGCGCCTGCACCATCGACCGCTTCGCGACTTCTGAAAACGCCCTCCTGCCCCGCTACAACGCCCGTTGGCGTGACCCGCGGTGCGAGGCCGTCGACGCCCTGCGCCTCTCCGACGCTGCATGGCGTTGCGAACGTAACTGGTGTAACCCTCCGTGGAACCTCATCGGCGATCTAGTCTCCAAACTTGAGTCCAGCGGTGCCCCAGCCATCGTCATTGTTCCCTACTGGCCTGACAAAGCTTGGTACCAGCTCCTCTCGGAGATGTGCTCCGACATGCGCTCTTGGAAGCCGCGCCACGACCTCTTCATTCCTGGCCGTACCGGCGACCGCCTTCCTGTGGGCGCACCCCGCTGGCCTGTCGTCGCCTTCAACATTCCCGCCCGTGACCCCCGCCCGTGGCCTGCTGCGCCCGGCATTTTCTAGTCGGCAAACCAGACGATCCTTGTGAAATGTTCTAAACTAGTTTATGTGGTTTCTCTACCTGTACGAGATAGCCCTGGCGCGGCGCCCGTAGCGCGTGTGTGCGCGCGCACGATTGCGGGGGCCGGTCAGAGCCACCACCTGCCTTCACGGCGGACCGACCGGTTACTCTCCTTTGCTGTGGCACGCTCCATCGAGCGCACCACAGCCCGCCCAACCCTCCCTGGCTGTGGGATCTTATGCCTGCAAATTCCTGAATATCACAACCTGTAACCAGACCTGGCATTCTTCGGCAAACCAGACGATCCTTGTGAAACGGTAGTACTAGTACAGCGGAGGTTGACCGCACGATGATGAGACGACGCCGGTCGCCCGGCGCCGGGATGCCCATGAGGCGACCACACAGGCACCTTACTGGTACCGGCACGCGCACGAGGCAGCATCTCACCGTGTCAGCGCTTCTAGCGTTGCCTACAGGACAGGAGGCGCTCGAGCACAGCAGGGAAGCCTGCTGTCAAAGCTCTCTGTTACCGCAATCGGTATGGCGGGGTTTCGGCCCCAACTGCCCCGGCGAGCGGGCGGCCGGGGCTCCGTCATCGCTACGCTGGCCAACCCGGCGGCGATCATCGCGGCGTTGGTTCTGGTCGCGGGCGCAGTGCGCCTCACCGAGGTCT
Organism: Tetraselmis striata; assembly: GCA_006384855.1. Classification (NCBI taxonomy): domain Eukaryota; kingdom Viridiplantae; phylum Chlorophyta; class Chlorodendrophyceae; order Chlorodendrales; family Chlorodendraceae; genus Tetraselmis; species Tetraselmis striata. The sequence continues at coordinate 9,108 of VCJN01001416.1, forward strand.
ACTTATATAACGAGCTCTACCCATCTTCCGGGACGAGCCACTATCAGGTTGGCTTCAGACCCGTCTGAGCAAGCCCCCGTCCCCCGGCGCGCGCACACCTCTGTTCCCGGTTGCCTCGGTCGAACCGCCTGTACTCCCGGTTGACCGCAACTGGTTGCCTACAGAACAGGTGCACCGTTACGCCCGCTGGGGCGCTGTTGCTAGGTGGGTGGTCGTGGGGGTGCAGACAGCGCTGTGACAGAGCTCTGTGCCGCAGAGTGCACCGCTGCGGGCGATGACGCCCAGGGCGCGACCTGTGGGCCTTGAGATGGCACCCAGTGAGGGCTGGCCAGTGTTCGAGGTGGAGATCGGGTGCGCCCCTCTCCCCCCCTTCCCGGCGTCCATGCCACCTCTCCTCCTGAACTCGGTGCATCGGCACTGAGTCCGTCGCCAGCGGCCGCAGGAACGACGACTGGCTGGAGGAGGGCGCGGTCGAGCCCGCAGCGCAGCCACCGCCGGTGCACGTCGACGACCACACGCCTGCCCAGAGCGATGCAGATCAGCAGGGCCCGCGCGACCTGGAGCGGCGGTACACCATCCAGCACCTCGCGGAAATGGAGGATGCGGCGGGTACGGAGGCGGGCAAGGTGGCGAAAGACCCCGTCGTGTCGGCGGCCTTTGTGCTGGCGGAGAGCGATCGCAACAAAAAGCGCACCAACGACGCATCATCCATTGTGCAGGTGCGGGAGCCGCCTATCAATCCATCGCGCATCCGCCCACCTGCCTGCTTTCCTGGACATTCTACGAGGGGGGAGGGCGCCATCCCTCGCGAGTATTACACAGACAATTTCTCATCTTGTTTTCAGCGTTTTAGGCAAGCCACATTGCTCTATTGGGCGGGGGATTGCTGAGCGATAGCGCGCTGCCGCCACGGGGTAGGTGGGCACCGGCGAGTTCCTGGCAGCCTGGTCTGCGGGCACGGATGAGAATGCGCCCGACGTGGCCATCTGGACAGCACGCTTCCGCACCAGGGGCGGCTGGGGCCCGGCGGTGGAGACTGTGGCGCCCTTCAGCCGGGACAGCAGCGTGTGCGGGAAGCATCTTCACCCGCCGGTGCCGTGCGAGGGGCACAAATCCATCTGGAACCCGGTGCTCATGCGGCTGCCGGATGGTGCGCGCTTGCGCCTGCTCCCCCCCCCCCCCCCCCCCCCCCCCACACCACCCTCTTCTGCGGGGATATTCTGCTGGCTTGGCGGCCTGACGCCAGGGGTGCATGCCGTTGCCGCAGACGAGCTGCTGCTGTTCTACAAGACGGGGACGCAACCGTCCAAGTGGACAGGCTGGCTCATGCGCTCCAAGGACAAGGGCCACACCTGGGGCGCCCCGGCGCAGCTGCCGTTGCCTGTCAACGGTGATACCACACGGCCAACTAGGGGTGTCCCCTCTTCCCTTCCTTCCTGGAAGAGAGCTAGTTTGGCGCACTCCTTGGGGGGCGGGGGAGTTTTGCCTCAGAGCCCTATAGCGTTGTTCATGCCTTCGAATTTTTCTATCTACGTCTCTACCCCTCTACCCCTGAATTTTCGACCAGCAGCAACTGCTGATGCCCGGCTCTGACCTCAAAGCCTGCCCACCCGTCTTCTTCGCGCCCACGCAGGCCCCGCCAGGCACAAGCCAATCATGCTCCCCAGCGGCGTCATCCTGGCGGGCGCGTCCTCCGCGTCGGGGCGCGCCGGAGAGAAGCCGGTGTGGCAGTCCTGGATCGAGTATTCGAAGGACGGCGGCCGCAGCTGGGAGCGCCACGGAAGCGCAATCCCCTTTGACGGCCATCTCAGCCAGCCAGCCCTGTGGATCGGCGACGACATGAGTGTCAACCTACTGGTGGGGGAACCCCCCCCCCCCCCCCCCCCCCCTTCTTTACCTTCCCCCATCGTGCCCCACCCCTGCTGCCCATGCCCGATCTCACGACGCAAGCGCTGGGATGCTCCAGGCGCACAATGCCGCCGACTCCAGCTTCAGCCATGCGGAGCCCGGGGAGCAGTACCTCATCCGTGCGCACGCAGACAAGACAGGTGGGGGAACCTGCCAGGCTGCTGCTTGCCCAGCGCACGCTCCCCTCAATGTTTGCCTGCTTGCAGGCGACCTTGGAGAGGGAAGAAGCGGAGGCGGGAGGCCGGGGTCATATCACAGCGTATCATATTTGACATTAAAACACAGTCAGCCAGTATTCCAGGAGGTGATCCGCCATAAAGCGGAATGGGGCGATCAGTTGCGAAGCCTGACACGCCGCGCTTTGTCGGTATGCCAGGGCTCCAGTGGTCCAGTCCCGGGGAGCCGGTGCTGGACCTGCCATCGCCCGGCGGGCCTGGGGACGTGGTGCGCCTCTCAGATGGCCGCCTGCTGGTTATCTACAACCACTCCAAGGAGCGCGACGCGCTGAGGCGCTCCACGCTGGCGCTCTCCGTGTCCAGCGACGGGGTGAGGTCCCGCGCCATACCGATCCCGGCACCATCCCTGCATGCGCCACCCAGGATGGGCTCTGCTCCCTGCATGTTTCTATCAGGCGCCCTGACGCTCCCCTCATCGTGGTGTGCCGCAGGGCTCAAGCTGGCAGGTGGTGCTCCAGCTGGAGGATGCCCCCCCAAACGACATCACACAAGAGTACTCCTACCCCAGCATCATCCAGGTGCGCCGCAGCCGCAGCCTGGCAGCTCTGTGATCGTCATTTGTGCATGTGTGTATATGTGTGTGGTCTCCTGAAGAGGGGGCCTGATGGTTGTGTGTCACGGGCTGCGCAGGCGGATGATGGGCTGGTCCACCTCACCTACACCTACCGCCGGCGCAACATCCGGCACGTGGTGGTGGACCCGCGGGCGCTCAAGCCCCTCGAGGACAACTCCAGTGAGGAGCGCAGCGGTGAGCACAGGCACCAGGACACTTCAGGTGGGGCGCTATCGCAGGCCGCGGGATCCCCCCCCCCCCCCCCCCCCCACCCACCCAGGCTCTCAGCCCTCTGCCATTCTCGGACATGTACTGTACTGCCCTCGCTTGGGCTAGATATGTGTTGAGCCGCCACCAAACAAAATTTGGCTTGTTACGCAGCACAAATCCCTGAGTTTGTATATTGGTCGTTATTGTGCCTGACCCCACGTAATCATATTCCCAGCGTCGTTATACCGTATACTCTCGTTACATGATTAATATATATCTGAAACGAGGGCACGTCGTGTTGAACTTCAAATCCTATGGCTATTATCCGTTTGGGCACCCATACACTATCCGTCTGTGATTCTGTTTTCTGTCAGATGTGTTTATTCGCTGACTATCTGCGCGATTGCAATCCGCGCGATGCAGGGCCAAAATGGAAGTCCCAACGGTGGCAGAGCGAGGAACTGTAAGCATAGTCCGCACCAGCGCCCGGCGGAAGATCGCGCAGCCTCGCTGCTGTCCTTAGTGGCATGCATGTCCAAGTCAAGAGCATCCATGCCAGCTTTTTCCTGCCGTCTGGGTGGCCGCCCTGTCATGAATAATTAAATACAAATACAGGAACTTAACCATTCAGGCACTTCAGTAAATCAGTTCAGCCCGGGTGGGTACGCCACGGCAAGGGCCTTACATGTTTTCCTAGAAGCATGTATAACCTGATCGATTTTTGGGTTTAAAGAAATTTATATGGTGTTTATATTATGGTGATGCCCGAAGGGCTTTGCCGCTCACCCACCTGGATGCCGTGATGAGCTCATCCAACTGGGATGCATGCTTATGCGATTCCAATTCCAGTGCGGGCATCACACAGCGGATGGCGAGTGCCGCGATATCCGGCCAGCTGTCGGCAGGAACGGGCAGCAAGCGGAAGGCGCTCGTCGTGGCGGGGTACCGGAGGCCGCACGAACGAGCTCCGCGTGTGCACTACGACGATGCGAGCTCGAGCAGCTCGATGATGTGACGCACGCTGTTCGCTAGCAAGAATGCGTGATTGTCGGGGACGGGCAGTGCTGCGGGAGCTGGCCGCGGCAGCACCGGCATGGGTGGGTCGTCGTCTAGTCGAAAACCGGCAATGGCGGGTCGCTCGAGATACCTGGGCGAGACGGCAGCGAGCAGTTTGTAGTAGCGACCATTGGTTTCGGAGATGAAACTGCCCGGCTTTATTTTTTAAAAGTGCCGCCGTCCGGCGCTTAATAATTCTCCGTATCTAGCGCTATTTCCACCACCGAGCACGGACAAAATATTTTTGCGCTTCCGCAGGTTCAGAAAAAATTAACATCGTGGGCGGGCGCTCTGCTGAATACAATCCGGGCGTGTCGACTGATCTGATCTAAACTAGTTTATGGGGTTTCCTCCCTTGACCTAACCGCTTTTTAGCTACAAGTGCTGCTCAGTGGTACGGGAACTAGGCATCTGTTGTTGCGCCCTTTTTGGGTGCAGCACAAGTAGACATAAAAGCAGCCAGAACAGCTGAGCCTGCCATCTTCCAGTTTTCGCTGCGTTCCACGCAACGATGTAAAAACTGTCTCGTAACCAGTTGCGAGCAAGGTCACCCCAGGTTGTTCAAGACCACACCCGGCTCACCACCCGAGTGTGATATTCTCGTCCGTACGTCCGTGCGTTACCATGCCATATGGAGAAGAACCCGTCGCGGAGCCGACGCTGGACTCGCTGCAATCATATGTGCGAGCGCTGGCTACAACTGTAGCTCAATTGACGGCTCGTGAGCGCGTTGATGGAGAAGGGGCACATGGCTCCGGCTTCGGGCAGCGCGTCGCGGGACAGCCGACAGGCAGCGGTGGAGCCGCAGAGCGCCCCGACTTGCTAGAGCTAGCCCAGAGCGGCCGTGTCGGAGCAACATCCGCGAGTGCCGAGGATGACTACCTCGCGGTGCCAGAACTACTGCAGCGAGCAGAGTCTGGTTACGAGGCCGTTCGACCGGTCAGCCGAGTGCCTGGACTCTTTCCCCTGAGCACCGACCTAACGAACGAGTACCTCAAGCAGGATGACTGGCGTCTGCCGGCCCAGGAGGAGTATTTGTGGATGTCGTGTTTCGGGGCCCACATGGCCGCGCTTTTCGTGGCTCTCGACGAGCTGCTGCCCTACGTCCCTGCCACCAACCAGGACTTCACCCCCTACCTCGCGTGAGCTCGGAACCACGCCGAGAACATCGACAAGGCGTTTCGGTTTCGTTTGGCCTTCTTGCGGAGGCTGAATGAGATCAAGCGTGTGCACGGTGACCAAGGTGTTCTGGACGTGCTGCGAGCTCAGCATTTTCAGCCTGCTTCGGAGCATATGGGTTCTGCGATTTTTGGGGACCTCATGAGGGACTACGAGCGCCGAGTCTTCGAGGCGACCGTTGCCAGCAGCGCAAAGGCGACCGCTACTGCTCGAGTGGCGGCTGCAACTGCAGGTCGTGGGCGTGGGCGAGGACGAGGCGGGGGACGCGGGCGTGGCCGCGAAGGTGAGCACGAGTGACGGTGTGGGGCGCCTTTCGTCGGAGCTGCTGGAGCTTTGCGAGGCCACCTTTCGGTGACCGCCGCAACACGCACCCTCGCACCTCAACGGCGGGATGAGCGCCCTGAGTCAGGACGTGACCCTCCCACCTTACAGACTTCCTTTAGACCTTCCTCGGTGCGGCGCTTCTTACAGCTACAGCCGCGTGTGGATCAACCATCCACACACCTGCACATGGCGGATCAACCAACCGCTTTCTTTACCCCATCTCTGCGTCCGTCGGTTGTTACACTACGTGTTACAACTGGTTCGCAACGACCAAGTTTCGCGCGGGTACGTTACGCGTGACAGGCGCTACGAGCGCGACGGGCGCGCGGGGCGGCCCTCTTACCTGAACCTAGCCCCGCAAACCCGTACCGATGCTACTGCAAACCCGTCCAGCAGCTACCGGCCAACCGCCGGGAACCTAACCGCTGCTGCCGAGTACTTTGCGAACAATAGTCGTACCGGTGGAACTCTGTCGGTAAAACGGCGCACATACGTGATTGATGAGCCCGAAGCTGTCGCTCCCTGGGCTGCTTCATTGCGATCCCGGCTGCAGGACGCGTTCGGCTCATCAGACGAGCTGGGCCAACGGACGCTCGACCTGCTCTCTAGTTCCCTCAGCGCTCAGACACTCAAGAGCTACGCCGGCCGGCTGTCTCAATTCGCGGAGTTCTGCCACGACTCCGATAACATCAGCCCGCTGGAGGCAACTACTGCCACTGTCGTTCGGTATGTTGCTTGGATCGGCGAGCGGGGACACATCGCAGCTAAGTCGCTGCAGCCTTATCTGTCTGCAATCAACAACTTCTTCGAGCTGCACAACCTCGACCCAATCGCTAACGACAGCCTACACCTAACTTCAGCAAGGCGTGGGCTGATGCTGCGCCAGCGCCGACTGGACGCTGCCCCCTTACGTGTCCCTCTGCCTGCGGATGTAGCTTACCGCTTCGTCACAAAAGCCGAGCTGATTGTGTCTGCTCCCTACCCAGAGTACCACCACGACTTCCGAGCCCTCCTGGCCTCGGTTGTCAACTTCATGTTCTTTGCCAGGGGCCTTACTGGCGTGTCCTGTCGAGTGCGAGACGTGCACGTCGACGCCTACAACATCACCCTGCAAGTGTACCGAGAGAAGGGTCGCGCTGGTCGACGGGGACCCGACGACCTACGCGTACTTCTCCTCTTAGTGTCAGAGCACCCCCGAGTGGCGCGTCTCCTGCACCATTTCCTCGACCACGTCCAGTCAGTTCCCCTTGTTACTGCTGGCTTGGCTGTGTCAAACTTCTGGGCTGGCAGATCGGACGAGCAGTCAAAACCTTGGACTGCGGCTACAATGTCAGACTGGTTGTCCACAGCCGTCCGTCTAGTCAACGCTGCCCCCCCCCGCGGGCACCTCCTGGACCTCGCACAGTCTTCGCAAGGGCGCAGCCTCTGCGGCGAACGCCATCGGGGTGCCATTGTCCCACATTCGCTACCAGGGCGGTTGGGCTACTAACTCTGACGTCGTTCTGGACTACATCGACCCCAACGTTCTTCCTTCACCTGGCGCATGGTTCTTCTTTGGACACATCGCCCCCCTACGCCACTTCCAGCTCCAACAGGACTCCGCAGCGGTGGCCTTCCCAGTGCCTCCTTCATGACTTGGCGCTACCTCTTCTCCGTCAATCCACCGCTCTCTCCGTTCGCTCAAGACTGGCAAAACCGGACTCAACTTTGAAATGATCTAAACTAGTTTATGGGGTTTCCTCCCTTGACCTAACCGCTTTTTAGCAACAAGTGCTGCTCAGTGGTACGGGAACTAGGCATCTGTTGTTGCGCCCTTTTTGGGTGCAGCACGAGTAGACATAAAAGCAGCCAGAACAGCTGAGCCTGCCATCTTCCAGTTTTCGCTGCGTTCCACGCAGCGCCCCCCCTGACTCCGTTTTCCCTCCACGCTTTCGCTAAACCATCCTGCCAATTTCGGCTCTTGACCGTGTAAAACAGCCTGCTTGAATGTTTTGGCAAAACCAGACTCAACTTTGAAACGAACGATACGAGTACGCGGCGCAAAGTGCGCGAGCGTGCTGTAGGATATCGTAATACTCGTATCGTACGATACCCGTATCGTAATACTCGCACGTGGGGCGCACGTGCACCGATGCCACGAGGTAGTGGTGTTACTTTGACCGTGTTAGTCTTGGGTAGTCGATGCCGCGAGATGTCTCGGATTTTGCAGAGGAGTTTCGCGATGAAGCAAAGTACTGCGGAGCCCCCCCTTTTAACCACCTACGCGTGTGACCGCATACTTGGCCGACAACGCCGTGCAGGTAAATGCACCTTATGTCACTGCAGTAGTTGGTCTGCGCACTCAATGTACCAGTGAGATGTCGTACTCAGTCTGACGAGTCTCAGTCACAGAGGCGTAGATGCACGTATGTGCACATGAGCGACCTGCATTGCTTTGAGCATCTTGCCTGCCTTGTCGCCAAGCAGTTGCTTCTATATGCTTGCTGCCATACCCCCCCTCCCCCATGGGATTATCTATCCGTCCAAGCATACGGCGCTGTATACGGATGGCATCCCCCTGCCGTTAGGTGCAGCACACAGTGACGGTGGCGCCGTGCTCGGACAGGGAAGTGTGCCGTTATATACCTGCTGGCGCTATAACCATGTCATGCTTGCGCATACGACAGTGTTAATCACAAAAGCCTGGTACCGGCGGAATGATGGAGGAATTCTGTACGGCTAATTTGCCCCGTACCCGTCAGGACCTTCAAATCCATTCCAAAGCATTTCAGCACTGTTCACGCGGGGTCGCTGTCTCCCATGCTGCTTACAAAGGTGCTGTCCTCCGCGTGTCAGCATGGCGGCAATGAGCAAGTGGGCAAATGAGCAGTGGCTAAGTGCGCGTTTCTACTAAAATACGGTCAGGATGCCCATCGCCTCTAACTAAGGATTGACTGGTATAAGAGTGATGTGGGATCATAAAGGGATGGCGCGACGGCGATTTCAAAGCAGCGCGCTCCTGCACACTCCGGGACGTCTCATATTGGTCGCGAGCAGCCTTCCGCCAGGGCAAAGAATGCATCAATGCTGGCCATCATAAAGCACCGACATGTGGTTGTGCGCTGCAGCCAAGCACTGGCAAGCCGGCTGCGCTTGCGAGTGGCATCGTTACAGTGGGCGCCTGAGAGCTAGCTAGAAGGGCGAGGAGGGGGGAGGGGGTTGCTTGGCGACATCGGCCTCCGCAAGGCGTGGCTAGCCTGGGATGTTTGGCGTCCATGGCGAGGCTAGGGTGCGGCGGCCGCTTTGCTGGCGTTGAGCGCCACCAGGTAGCGGTAGTCGTCCAGCAGCGGGGCGATGTCGGCCAGGCGCAGCTGCTGTGGGCGGACGTGCGTGAATCGGCCGGGGAGGCTGCCGGCGTGGGCAAAGGTTGAAATGGACGCCGCGTCCCTGGGGGCCAGCGGCGCGCATGGGATCACACCGGAGGGGATGGGGGGGGGAGGGGGGGGGGTCAGTCCATGCTGCTGCCACTCAACAATTCAGCTCCCCCCTCTCCTCCCGGTTACCACAAGCTGCACAGACATCGACTCTCCACGATGCTGCGTCCCATGATCAATGCTGCTTACGTGACAAGCTATATAACTCCAACGCTATGGAACGTAATGTGCCAAACACTGATCAAACAATAAAACACACACATATATGTAGATAAAGATAGATATGTGTATATACACAAACATATCTATATATGTATTTATACATAAGTAAACCAAAACATATATACATATACATGTGTGTACATGTATGTATATAGGCAAACATGTATATTGCGAGATTTTTTTATATTCAGCAAATGCCATACCTGGCAAGGCATCTGTGACACTGCCCCTATGCGCACGCAAACGCCACGTGGGTAATAGTAACGTAACGCCTCGGCCCGACATCCGGACGGCCGATGCGGAATGCTGCTGCTTGCTGGTACAAGCACCCGCTCTACTAAATGCAGGGCATTCAGTGCGCACAGGCAGCGAGCCGCAATCCTGTACTCGAGTACTACTCGAGTGGCGCCCGTCCGCTAGCGTGTCATGGGGAACCGGAGCACCGCCCCTGAGGGCATATGTATGCATATGTATATACACATGTACTGCCAAATAAGTATAGTCCCGACATCTTGATCCTCCTTGCTGCGGCTGTAACGTGCAGCAAAGGACTACCCACGGCATCGCCGTGGCCTTAATCAAGCACTGCTGATACGCGGGGTAACGCGCAGCCTACAGATACCGACATCACCAAAACCGTCATGACTGCCGCGGACGGTGTGGCGCCGGCGCAGGAAAGGGGAGAGCCAGGGACGCGATGGCCTTGTGAGTGGGGCAAGGGAAAAGGAATGGGGGGGGGGGGGGGGGGGGGGGGATAAGGTGCGGGCGCGGGGGTAGCGCTGCCCACTTGAGGTGAGACGCGATGCCGCCGGTGCCCATCGACTTGTAGTCCGCCATGAGCGCCTCCAGCTCGCTCAAGCGCAGACTTGAGGGCATGGCCTGCCAGGCGCCGGGCAGACAGGGGGAGCGCCGCCACGGTCACCGTCAGCAGCGCGGGGGGTGCCGGGCTCGAGGCACCATGTGGCCGGACCAGGGGGGCGGGGGAAGGGGGAGAAAATGAAAGAAGGAAGGGGCACCTGCGATAGGTACTGCCGCGCCGCCTGCAGGCACTCGGCACGCGCGGAGGACGCCGGGGCGGCTCCTGTGCGCCGGGTCAGCTCGCGCCGGCCCAGTGCCACGGTCGCGTGGTCCGCGGCGGACTCTGCGGGGCGGGTGGGCGCCATGGCAGTGAGGCACCGCACCGTACCGCACCGCACCGCATGGCATGGCATGGCATGGCATGGCATGGCATGGCATGGCATGGCATGGCATGGCATGGCATGGCATGGCATGGCATGGCATGGCATGGCATGGCATGGCATGGCATGGCATGGCATGGCATGGCATGGCATGGCACCGCATGGCATGGCATGGCATGGCATGGCATGGCATGGCATGGCATGGCATGGCATGGCATGGCATGGCATGGCATGGCATGGCATGGCATGACATGGCACCGCATGGCATGGCATGGCATGGCATGGCATGGCATGGCATGGCATGGCATGGCATGGCATGGCACGGCATGGCATGGCATGGCATAGCATGGCATTGCATGGGTGGGCTGTGGTGCTTGGTCCCAGTCGATAGTTAGGTGCCTTACGGACTAGTGTCACAGGGTGAGCCAGATTCATGTGAGCAGGACGTCCGAGGCAACCCTTGTTTGCATGACGTCCAATTTGAAACAGGTGTTGCGCGATGCTCACATATCACACATGTGCTGTGCTAGTAGCGACACGGCGGAAGCAGAGTCGTATGTATAATTAGGCTAGGAAGGCGGCCTATCCGACAGATATGCCATGATGGAGGCGCTGGGAGTTTGAAAGGAGAAGAGAGCGCGGCACCTGAGCTGTTGTCCGCCCGGCTCTGGCGAGGCAGGCCCAGCACGCCGCGCAGCTCCTGGTGGAAAAGGGGGGGGGGGGGGGGGGGGGCACAGGTCACTGCTTGCCACTCTTACCCGATCTTCAAGGCGTTATTAGCTTTGGGTGCTTAAAGATTCGCCCATCTGGTGAGTCAGCCCTCCAAGACCAAGGTCAAAATGAATCTCGTGCGAATAATCAAATGATCGGGCCTGAGTGCACGACGCGCCGGGCGAATCAAGCTTTGATGTCGACGACTTTTGTCTGAATATTCATGCATCTGATACATCAGCCAGACGTGGCTAATCCGGGTGGGGTGATGCGGCCTCGTTTTCTCTGCGCACCCCGTGGCTGCCTACATTTAAGGTTTCTCCCTCCGGCTCCCTCTCTCTCTCTCTGATAGCTCGGTGCCTAAACATCAACATCGTGATCCGATAATCCGATGATACACCTGGTGCGTCCCATCTTGATGTAATCGATCGATGCCTGGCGCGGACCCCTTCGGATTCCCACTCACACACTGCATGGTGGGGGTTGCATGAGGAGGGCAGGGGAAGAGGGGGAGGGGGGGGGGGGGGGGGGGGGAGGGTCCACCTCCATGTCGTTGGCCTGCTGCATCGCCCGCCGCACCAGCTGCGCCTCGTCCCGCGGCTGCTCCCACGGCAGGAGCGCCCGCGGTGGCAGCTGCACCGGGCTGCACCCCGGCGCGGCCGCCTCCGCGGCCGGGCTGAGGACGCCGGCCGGCGAGCTCCCCGCCTCCGCGGCAGACGCGTCGCTGCGCGCCGCCCCGGCCAGCCAGGCACGGGCGTCAGCGTCAGCGGCGAGCCATGACTGCCTAAACTCGCCACCACCGCTGCCAGCGCAACGGCGAGAACAAATCTTAACATGAGCACCGACCTTGCCCTTGTGTCAGGGCCACCACCATGTATCAGGGTGGGAAAACCTGCAAAGATTCACTGCACCGCTGCAGCCCACCCTGAGTGCACACGTCATCACAACTGCCCCCCCCCCCCCCCCCCCCCCCCAATGGACTTCTACAAAGACACTGGTAAGTACTGTTTTGAAGTCGCCCAGATGTCGTCCTTGATGAGGTATGGCCATAAGTACGGGCGCGGGTGCCACGTCCCACGGCAACTGGTTCAAGTGCCGCAGTTGACAGCCTACGGGGCGTACCCGTCATGATATCTGAGGCGCATAATTCACATCACCTTCCCACCGCTAGTACATGACGACGGTGCCAACAGGTCGAGTGTGTGCCAACAACATTCTGCGCGCCATATTTCACCAACACACCTTGCAGCCCTGAGACACACTGTCCGCCCACCGCTGCAACTTGGGTGTGGGGGTGCGTTCAGATGTTGGAGTGCGTTCAGACCTTTTTGCTACCCCAGGGGGAGGGGGGGGGGGGGGGGGGGGGGGCTACGCCGCTACACTGCGTGTAGCCCCGTGTGAACATCACAGTGACATCGATATCTCAGGAAACCGGCTCCAGTGGGACCCCACTGGGTGCAGGCGGAGGCGGCGGGGGTCCGCCCGCACCCCCCCCCCCCCCCCCCGGCGCCGCACGCACCTGCCGTGGGGCGAGGCCGCCGCAGAGCAGGGAGAGGCGGCCGCCGCGGCCGGCAAGTCGGCAGGTTGGTTGGCAGGCGGCGGCGTCGACAGTGCCGGCGCGGGTGAGCCCCGGCCGCGCGGTTCTTCCCAGTGCGGGCTGCCCTCCTGCGCGCACGCGGCAGCGCGGCCGCTGGCTCTCAGCCCCGACGACCGCCCCGGGGCGCCAACATCCAAAAAGCCAGGAGCGGCTGCGGGCACGAGGCGGAGGGCAAAGCGGAGGCATTTTGGGGGGGGGGGGGGGGGGGGAGGGGGATGTGTATGCGGTATATTCTGACAGATTTCCAGATGGTATAGCTGAGTCCTTGTTCGCGAGGGAGTTGGGGATAAAAGCACACTGCAAATCAAAGCGTTGTTTCGGTATCTTCCGTCTCTTATTGTTGCTGGATTATCGATTGATTGTTGCTTGGTACAGTTTCCGGATATATTGAGGCGCCATGTGCTTTCCCCCCGTTTAATACAGTACATGAGGACGGGGAGGGGGGGAGGAGGGGGGGGGGGGGGGCTGCGTCCTTCTTGCGGGCATTGCAATGATGCTCCGCCATCGGACCCCGGCCGCGCCTATGTGGAGTGCGCTAGCGAGCCGACTGTTAGCGCCTCCCAGCGGGAAGTCCTCCCAGACACAAAAGGGGCTGCCGCCACATACCCAACCGAGGTGAGCTGATACCCCTCAGCCACCTTACTGTGCCCTTAATGTGTCCTCTACCTATATATATATATATATATATATATATTATATATATCGCCCCTCTGCTGATGTATATATATGTATATATATACATATTTACATATATCGCCCCCCGTGGCTGCCTACACTTGAGCTCACTCTCTCTTTCTTTGAAAGGGTGGGGAAGGGGGGGGGGGGGGGGGGGGGTAATGGTAATGGTAGTGGAAAAGCGCACCATGATGAGCCACCAAGCGTCCCCGAACGTGGTGCGCTGCGTGCCGTTGCAGCCGCCAAACAGCAGCATGCGCCGCCCCGAGACGGGCGTGAAGCTGTGGTAGGCGCGTCCCTGCGGCGCCTCGCCCTCCGGCTCGTCCTTGACCCATCTGCGCGGGAGGCCGGGGGGAGAGTGGTGAGTGGGGCGGTCATGGCACCGGCTGGGCGTCCAACACGGGGGCTGCGCTGATGTGCCCAGTGGAGACAGTTCACTCGAGGCTGGTCTAAACTCAGCCTCCGACCCGGGTCGGAAATTCCTTTCAACGGAATTCAGGCTGAAGCGCATTCAGGCCGGTTCAGCTGAGAAAACGCAAGCCGAACAGTTCCGGGGCGCGAATAACTTCCGGCCAAAAGCCCCGCACGGTCCACCACTCAGCTAGGATTCAGCTGTGATTCAGCTGCGAATCAGTGCGGAGTTGCTCCCGGACAAGCGCCACAGGCGGTGTGCAGTGTGCGGTACGGCGTGAGCACCAGGCAGTGACAGTCGAGCCTGAATTCAGGCCCCGCTGTGTTGCTATTGCAGTCAGCCTGAAGCTTACTGACATACAGCAGACATCGCGTATCAAGCTGAGATAGGCTGTTATCTCAAGGCACTTCAGCGCAACCCTGGTCTCTCTGGGGGGGGGGGGGGGGGGTTAATGGGGCTCACATGGGGCCGGTCTCCGGCTCGCGGTCCAGCACGTAGATGTCGCCGTGGTAGACGCTGCGCCGCTGCAGGAAGCCCTCCTCGCCGTGGCCGCCCATCACCACCAGCTTGGTGCCCATGTCTGCGCCGGCCGGATGAGGGAAGCAAAGGGAGGGACACCCCGGATGAGGGGGACGCACGCTTCGGTGGGCAGCAGGAGGCGCTCTCCCCATAAGAACTGGCAAAGGGTTGATATTTCATACTTCGACATTTTTAAGACCCCGCTGAACCCTTAACACCCTCAGCCCTGAGTCGGCCGGCTTGAGTGAGGCGCTCGGAGGGTTGACTGGTAGGCGGCGGTGGCATGTGGTCACCCGCTATGGCATGCGCGCCGCGCGCAGAGGGCGCCTGCCCCTTGAAGGTCAGCCGAGTCCAGCGCAGCGGCCCCTCGCCCTGCAGCCCGCGCAGCGTCCACAGATCCGCCAGCATGCTGTTGCTCGTGCTCTCGCCGCCAAAGACGGCCAGCCGGCTGGCCACCTGCCCAACGTCCCGCCCCGTCAGCCAGCAAACCAGGCCCCACCAGGGTTCAGGTAGCAGCTGACCAACATCCGTCAACCACAAGCTAGGCAGGGGCAGCTCCCTGTGGGCGGGAGGGGGGGGGGGGGGGGGGGGGGGGGGGGGGGGAGCACCACTGCGGCCGCATGCCCGCTGCGCGGAGCAGGCTGCTGGGAGCCAAAGCCCTCCGGCTGGATCTCGCGCCAGGTGGCCGTCGCAATGTCCAGCACATGCACGTCTGCCATGAACTTGGTGCCGCTGAGGGGAGAATGGGCGGAGGGGGGCTACATGCGTTATGAGATGGGAAGTGTCCGGAACTCTGTGTAACTCTGGCCTTTGTGGGACATCTTGGTGGGTGTACACATGTGGGTAGGTGTATGAGTGCGGGGCCGGGGCATGTCACGGTACAAGCATTGCGCATGGTTAAACAGCTCTACCCCTGCAGCGTGTCCCCGTGCGTATGATTGCTTCAGCACCTGTGTCCTATACAATTGCATGCATGCAGGTATGCGAAGGGGCATGACATGATGCTGGTATGCGGAAGGGATGACAGGCATATACGTATTTATGGTTCACCCTCCGCCCAGCCCGCAGCCCGCCCCACACACGCCACACCTGTAGCCGCCAAACAGCGCCAGCAGACCCCCGCCGACGTGCACCATGGTGGGGAAGTCGCGCGGCGTCGGCTGGTTGTGCGTCTGCATCACCGACCACTGCCAGTCGTCCTGCGCGGGGAGGAAGCGCAGCCAAGCAGGCGGTGGCAGCCTCAGCCTCAGCCTCATTGCCTGCGGATTGGGTGCGTCTTTTGCGGTGCAGGTGCAGCCATGCCGACGCGGACGCCAACGCCACTCCAGTCCAGCCACCAATCGCGCAAGCCCAAGGCCTCAGTAGCACGGCAGCCCGCTATGCAGCAGTACATGCACAGAAGCGCTGAGCAACACCCCCCCCCCCCCCCCCCCCCCCTCCCCCCCAGCCCGCCCGCTGCGCAGCTCCAATCTCTCTGGAAACAGCGGACAGGGCAAAGACGCACCGGGCATCCGACCCAGCACGTACACAGATTATCTGCTTCCACCTCATCGTAGTACCCACTTGCTAGCACCTTGACCGGGTCGCCATCCTTACATACTTCTTCCTATCACTTCCTGGGCGGGGAACTCCTTTCAGCCCCCCGTACGCTCTCTCGCCACGTCTGCTACGTCGGGCGAAACGGGAGGATGGCACGCGCGCCCACCGTGTCCAGCACCCAGACGTCGCTCTGGTAGCGGTTGCGCGGGCTCCAGCTGCCGCCAAACACGTACACGCGAGGCCCGATGGCGCAGGCGGCGTGGAATGCGCGCGGCCCCGGCGCGCTGGCCTCCTGCCCCGCCGGCGGCAGCGGCCGCATCCACGTCTCCTCGCCCGTCTCCAGCACCACCACGTCGCCCAGGAACTCCTTGCTGTCGCTCAGCCCGCCGTACACCACCACAAACTCGGTCGCCCACTGCTCGCTGCGCACCGCCACCGCCACGTGCCCGCTGCGAGGGCTGGGCGGCGGCAGGTCGCTGCGCGAGGAGACACACTTGCGCCAGCGCATCGTGCCTGCGTACACAGGGGACCGGTGGGACGTGGAAGGGCTGCCGTCGGCGCCTGCGAGGGGATTTCCTGGTAGCGCTATTTATTCCTTCTGCCAGTAGTAGCGTTCGCTAGCGGGCGGGATACGTCACGGTGGAGCCGGGGGGGGGGGGGGGGGGGGCTCTTAGTCGATAGATGTATGTGGCCCAGTGGCCGTAATTATCGCGCGACCGCGCGTTTATATTTTCCCACATTTGCTGCGGAGCGCGGACGGGCAAAACGCCCATTTTATCGTCCCGGGTACCGAACGATGGCTGGGTATCTATTTTGAAATAAGGGGAAATTGCAAAACAGGGTGTAAATGTGATCTTTTTAGCAGAGCAGGGTGGAACCGCGGTTTTCGCAGCTAGACGGCGTAGATTTTGCATCAAAATGTACGGGGTCGGCTGGGACCGAAAGATCCACGACTGGTACGGGGCCGCCAGACCGGATGGTGTCCGGAAAGGCGCCGCGCGTCCCGAGCCCCCGCCGGTGTTTGTAAATTACATGCCACCAGCGATCACGTGGCTCATCAGGACAGTACATTCCGCTATGCTGCTCTCGGCCTCTCATCACGGCTAAGACGCTGGGAAAGCCTGACTAATTGCTGCCGCACCTGGGCTTATCGGACACGCAACACCCCTGTGGGATGACGTATATCAAAATGATATTCACTCCCCACCTCAGGTGCTTTCACAACTAACCAGACTATCCCTAATCTAAATCGAGCAGCATCCGGAAACGTACTACACAAGCGAATAATTGTCTCCGGGCGGGTGGGTGGGAGACAATATAGTCGGGTGCCTTCCAACAACTGAAGGCGCCCCCGGTCCGCGGCCGCCCTTTATACTCGGTTAAAGGGCGCCGCCGGACCGGCGCCGGCCGGTACTGGCGTACCGGGCCGGCAGGGTCGTCACTTAACCCTGACGGCGCTGCGAAAACCAGGGTTTCCTAGGTCGTTCCTCTCAAGGAAACCCTACAGTTTTCGCAGCTAGACAGCGTAGATTTTGCATCAAAATGTACGGGGTCGGCTGGGACCGAAAGATCCAACAGATGAAAGAACAGTGGCCGGTCTGGCGGGGCCCGTACACGGACATAAGCGAGCCAAGTTACACAGGGAATTATAATCGATTAGGTACAGATACAGGGATGGGGCATCACCAGTACGGTATAAATTGCCACTAGGACGGGACTTAAGATGCTTCCCGGGAGGGAATCGAGTCAGTGTCGGATGGTGAACCGTCACCGTCACCATCGTCCAGTTCGTCCTCTTCGGCAAGTGACAGGATCGCTCGCGACACGGATAAAACGTGCTCTTCATCTAGCCCCATATAGCGGAGCTGGGCAGAGGTTGACTTCCAGCCACCATGCTGGCCCCATGTTGCGAACGGGATGTCTGCGTTAGCGGCGGCGGAAGCGCCGCCACTTCGGCTGGACTGGGTGCCGAATCGGGACAGGAAAGCGGATTCAGTCATCGCAGGGGTGAGCAGCGGGCCCAACCACCGTGCGAGGTAGCGTCTGAATGTGGGGTACTCAATAGGGGAAGATGAGGGAACCATCCCCAGCTCGCCCTTGTGCCGTAGGACTGTGCCGCTGAACCCCGGGAACACTGGCAGGGTGGGTGTTGCCCAGCGGATCATGACTGCCTGGTACCGTCGCAGGAGTCCATATACGCACACCACGGCGCCGTGCATCTTGGCGACCCGCACCTTGCCACACAGACGGTGCTGGTCGTTCTTGCGCTTCACGAAGCGGAATTCCAGGTAAGTCGGGAGGAAGGAGACATCCTCCCACCGGAGGACCCGGAGGTCGCTGTAGCGGCAGAAGCCGGCAAAACTGACGGCTGCGGCAACTGCTACTATCCAGGAACAAATACCTGAGTCGTCCTTGCAGCGAAGGCGGACCAGCTTCGCGATGTCAGACCATGCGAAGGGCTCCTTGGCGTTCTTCACGGCGAGCCCCAGGGTGCGCTTGGCTGCTGCCCGGACAGAGGTGCAACACGGGGACAAGGTAGGACTGGGATGCATATTCAGCCGATGCATCTGCGATATAGCCGCCGACGCAGACCTGATCACTGAATAGTTGCTGGTCGAACGGGCGTCCAACCGAGCCTGTAAAAACATAGCCACCACAATCGGGGCTGCTGGCATTGGGCACATGGGAGGTGTCCGAGCTTCGCAGAACATCACAAAGTGATTCCATATGTAGGCATAGCCACGATTAGAGCCAGCAGCCCACTGTTGCGGAGCTGAAGAGATCAAAGCATTAAACAGAGATGTGCCGGCCACATCGGAGGGAGCCACCGGGTTACATGGCCAGGCGGATGTACACCCACGGGTGATGGCTGACTCATGGGCCGTGACTGTCACACCACTGCGGGTGGAGGCAGCGATGGCGTGCTGGGGTGCGCCGCGCGCTGGGCCGGCAGTCGATGCGCAGAGCAAGGACGCGCCAGTTCCTGGAGCAGCTCGGGCGGCTGTTACCACTGCCCTCGCCAGAACTGAATAGCTCCTCGCCGCTGTCGAGCATGACCCAATCGACCACACAGTCAGCCAGGTGCCTACCGTCAGGAGCTACTAAAGTCCACCAGGACTGACTAGGCCATAGCGGTACTATGACTGTAGCGACTGCGCGATCAGCTTTCAGCTTGCGCACAACTCGGCCAATGCAGCTAAACGGAGCGTTAATCCAATTATTCACATTACCACCCCAGAAGTGGCTGAAAGCATCGACTCCTTCGCATTCTGGGCACCAAACCGTGAGTAGAATCTCGGTACTTGATGGTTCAGGTCGGATGCGAACCGGTCGACATGGTGGATGCCCCACTTCAGGCTGAGGCGCCGGAAAAACTTGGGCAGCAGTTGCCAGTCATCTTTGTCGAGCATCTTGGAAATCTCGTCGGAGTCCGGATTCTCATCCCGGGACGCCCACACAATAGAGAGAGATGCTCCCAAGGAGAGACACAAGAGGTAGACTTGTTGAGCGACAGAGTTCAGCGACAGGCTCGAGCGAGAGCCGTGCCGGCAAACCGGTAGCATACTTTTGTTATCCACTTGGACTTGCACTCGTCTGCCTGCGATCAGGTGTGACAGGGACTTCAAAACGAAGAGTAGACCACGAGTCTCACGGTGTGTCGAGGACTCGACGCGTTCCCACGGAAGGAAGAAGCCATGAGCTTTCGCGACGGGGTCTGAGCTGCCATCAGTCGGTCTGGCTAAACCGCCCCAGCCGATGCCTGAAGCATCACACTCCAGAAAAACGGATAGTTTGCTGTCCAGGTCAGGTACGATGCGCCCAGTAAACTGCTGCCTAGACACTCGGGCCCAGAACCGTAGCTCTTCACGGGATTCCTCAGAGAGGGCAACGTGGTGACCCCACTGTTCTGCTTGCGCAATGTTGGCATACAGACCTCTAGAGAAGAGGCGAGAAACTGGGCCCAATGCTAGCCCCATGGAAATCAATTTCCCAGTACAGCTGGCCAAGAACTTGACTTTATGGCGCTTGCGGTGGCCATGCAGTAGGGACTGGATGTCAAGCTGAAGGGCATCCCATCGTTTCTGAGGCACAGAGAAGGTGCCGGCCACGGTGTCCAGGTCAAACCCCAGGTGGGTGATGGTGGAGCTAGGGCGCAGACTGGATTTTTTGAAGTTGATGTTGACATGGGCGCGCTCAACATCGGCCAGCACTCGCTGAGTCGTTAAATGCGCCTTTCTGACAGAGCCAGAGATGAACAACCAGTCATCCAGGTAGCAGAGCATCCTGATGCCCTTACTGCGCCAGTGTCGCACCAGAACTCCCATGACTTTAGAAAAGCAACGAGGGGCATCAGACAGCCCGAAGCATAGAACTCGCCGGGTGTAGAATCTTCCTCTCCATTCAAACCCGCTGTAAGGCGCAGCTGAGTCATGGAGGCGGACATGGTAATAGCCCTGGGTCAGGTCCATGCTGGTCAGCATGTCGCTGGGATTCACTAGGTATGACAGCTTAGATAACGACTCCATCCTGAAGGGAGTGTAAACTAAGTGTTTGTTGACATGCCGCTGATCGCAGATCAGCCTAAGACCACCATGGGGTTTGGGGACCACACCCAAAGGGTTCAGCACCACATGGCGCACAGGTTCCTCTCTGATATGGCCCAGCGGCAATAACAGGGCGATCTGCCCATCAATGAAATTGGGGTGCTGCAGCGCGGAAGGGTGATTTGGCAGGTGGCTGGGTGGTGCCGGACCATCAGCCCAGTTCATACGGTAGCCATGTCTGACCCAGTCTCTGACCTGACTGTCTCTGACTGAATCAGTAATGCTGTCCCAAAATTGCCAGCCATCGCGGATAACACCAGCCGATTCCACAGGGTAATTGACGTCCAGAGCTGGCTCATGAGGGAGCTCAAAAATAGCCGACGATAAAACTGTCACAAAATGCCAACGCCACAGACAGCATCATAGTGGTCAGCAAGCAGCTTGGATGACTGCTGCATGAATCAAACAGTGAGTTTGAAGTCACAATCGTCTGAAACTAAAACTAACAGTATTTTCAAATTAAATATCGCTCCGACACAACGAGAGATATGAATCGTCACACAGGGTGTGCCGAACTTCACACGAATGCATCGTCAGCCAACTTAAGGAAAGTTGAGGAGACAACTGCCAGGGGCAGCAAGGAGTCGCAGGGGACATCATGTACCTTACATACGAGGTATCTCTCGAAGATACACCATCTAACAGGTGACTCTCCCGGAGGAGGTCAGAGCTGCTATAACACGAGCCTGAGCTCAGCTCCCGGAGGAGGGCTAACAGCTGCCCGGAGGCCTAACTGCAGCTACACGAACACCATCACTGGCCAGGCCAGGAGGATTGCAGACTCCGCAGCTTCAGCGACGAGCACTCGGGCAGTCCTTACTGAAGTGTCCTTTCCTCTGGCAGCGATAGCAGGTGATGTCTGCAGCAGAAGATCGACCCGAAGGAGGCTTCTCCTCGCGGCGGCCGCTCTCCCTCCGGTTGTCGCTCCCGCGGCGAAACGACTCTGGCTTGCGAGAAGAGGAAGAAAGCTTGGCGCGCGAAGAAGAAGAAGAAGGTTTCTTGGCCTTGACCTTCTCCAGCGCCTTCTTCAGCTCCTTGTTGTCGGCTGAGCCCTTCTCGCCGAGAGGGTCCACAGCATCGAACTCCTTGGCGACTTCCGCGCCGTACTCGTGTTCTACATGCAGCTTCTTGCCACGCTTGTTAATCCGAAGAGCCACAGTAGTGCACAAAGCTAGAGCCGCGGTAATCGACTTGAATAGCTCCGCAGAGGAAGCTGGCGAAGAAGCAGGAAGATCGGTGCCGTCCTCCACCAAGTCACGCAGAGGCTCCTCCGCCGGTGCCAAAAAGTCATAGATCTGGAAGACGTCGTCTAGGTCGCGCTGAAGGTTACGAGCATCAGCGGTATGGCGGCGGTGAACCTTACCATCTTTGTCTAGCCATCCATCCTCAGGTGCGTTGATGAAGCGAGATGGAGCTTCCACCGCCGGAGGTTGAGCAGGTCTCTTGCCCTTGCGGTCATAGTCGGCGTCCCCCTCCGCAACGCGTTTCGAAGCTGAAGCCGAAGTAGACGGACCGCTCGACGACGCGACTGCCTGCCTAAGCTCAGAAACCTCACGTTCAATACGGAGTAGAGCAGCAGACGTATCCGCTACTGCCTGTCTAGCGGCGACAAGAGCGTGAGATTCAGCTACCCCGTCTACATGTGGAGTGTCACCACCTAGGACAGTGAGGTGGTTTTCGCGGGTAACGAGTTGCTCACGAAGAGCTCTGCGAGAGTCCAGTAACTCGTTCCAGACGAGTTCAAACTTGTCCACTGCTAAAACAGAGACGAGAACGCAAGGCGACAGCACCACAAGCGAGACAAGGAGCCACGCCCAAGACGAACTCGCGGAGCGAGCCATGGTGAGTGCCGGGATAAAAACACAGTACAGAACGTAGAAGGAATTTGAATTTTTGTAGTCGAAGACGAAACGAAAATGTACCAGTCGTAGAAGACAATATAGTCGGGTGCCTTCCAACAACTGAAGGCGCCCCCGGTCCGCGGCCGCCCTTTATACTCGGTTAAAGGGCGCCGCCGGACCGGCGCCGGCCGGTACTGGCGTACCGGGCCGGCAGGGTCGTCACTTAACCCTGACGGCGCTGCGAAAACCAGGGTTTCCTAGGTCGTTCCTCTCAAGGAAACCCTACAGTTTTTGCATGACAGGGTGTCGCTACCGGGTACATCGCAGAACATCAGGGTGCTCCACTGCTCCCAACTTGCCACCTAGGAAATTTGCATATGGTAGTTGCAAGGAAATTTGCAAAGGTAGTTAGAACGCTTGTATCCAGGCTGCCGGGGCACGTGAATGGCCGTATTGATGAAGTAATTCGAAAAAAGCTCGAAAACTTCGCCGGCCGATGTTGGGCTTTTTGGATATGGTGGTATCCGCGGGAACACGGTTGCTGTCGATACCACCATTGCCCCTATCCTCGGCGTGTCAAGCCCGGATCCAACGACTGCATTGCGGGTCGCAGAGCGCCACAAAATCCAAAAGCATGACGAGGGTGTCCGAAACGCCGCCGGCATGCTTCGCTTTGTTCCTTTCGCCGTCTCCGAGTTCGGCTCGCTAGCCCCGCACTATGCGGCCTTCTGGGTGGAGCTCGCCAAAGCTAGCCACACGCACACCGGCCAGAAAATCGGCCAGCTCTTGTCTGCTCGGCGCCGCCGTTTTTCCTTGCTCATCAACATGGCACATGCAGACAACGTTCCCGGCGGGGTCGCGGCGGCGCGCGCGGCACGTGATGGGGCGCTTGCGCATACGTCGCGTCGCTCGTCAGCATGTGTTGCTATGACCCGGGTCATCGGCTGCAAGCGTACTCGCCGCGGCGGATGTCCTACCCCTAGGCGGTGGTGCCCACTGGTTTCATATGGCTTTATAGCAATAGACTGCCCATAGATGTGCTCGCATGGTACCGCGAGTGATCCCGTATCACGCCTTCCAGCCGCTCATAATGCCCACGTACATTAGCGTTACACAAGTGTTACATCTGTCACGATGCAGGTACTCGCGTGGGCGGCGATTTTTTGTAATGGGCATGCGCACCTTTTGGCAACCGCTTCATATGGTAGCGCGCTACTAGCTCTACACGGTGGGGCAAGCCCCCCTTTTTCAGCGCCCCCGGGACAGGATTACCACCAGTAAAAACTCTTCTAGCGTGCGTCTCTGCGACGGCCGTTTGGGCACCGATCCAGTTACGGAAAGCCATGGATGGGTAGGCGATGACGCTCCGTTATAGTCAACAAGCAAATTACCGAAGCATTCTGCGAGACTAGTTGGAGGCCAGCGGCGGAATTTCCAACACGGTTGGATCACCGTCGAAAACACTGCCATCAAAATGCCCGGCACTTGCCACGAAAGGTCCGGCCTACCCGTTTGATGGGCGTCGGCCCATTTGAGTATGTTTCCCGTTCTGTCGTTCTGGTCGTTCCTTGGCTTCAGTGTTTCCCTTGCTTGACTCTTTGGTTCCTTGGCATCTTGGCGACTTCATGGTTCCCTTGGCTCTTACTTGGTTCTTGGCTCCCTGGCCTCCTGCTTGACCCTTGGTGTCATGTTTATGTCTTTCTTTTGCTGGCAACCGTTTTGCATTTGCTTTTAGTTCTGTATGCAGTGCGCATATGTTAAAAGCATTGGTGTAAGCGAAAAACGAAAAAAGCTCCGTATAAACGAATGTCGGTGCGGTTTTACGAGGCTTTAGTGGGGCACCTTTCTCAAAAGTGTTTTGTATCGTGTGCCCTCGTAAACTGAAAGGGAGCAAGAAGAGGAAATTTACGCATCTTCGTATGGTTAATCGTATGTTCAAAGATCACGGAAGGTTGAATCGTAATTGTACGCGAGCACACTTTGCGCGGTGTGATCGTGATATGTACGCATAATGGTGTGTACGTCCTTCGATGAAATGACAAACCCAAGTTGCGTTCGTGCTGAGTTGGAGTTTTCCGTAATCTTGATTGGTGCATATCACACGACATATCGGAACAAGGCCGTCGCACCGTATGCGCACATTTCGCGTCGGTCCATGTAAATGTTGGTCAGGTGGTACTCACCGGTGTACCATTTCTTTTCCGTTCCAAGCAGGATCTTTGAGCGCGACACGTGCTCTCTCCCACTACCGCGCACTCGCTCAACACTAGCGCGCGTCCCTGGGCGGGATGAGCGGCAAATCTCGCCGCTATACAAACAGGAGTAGGCACCTAAAGCGGTGTTCGACGACTCTAAAGCGCTCGTCGTGGTTTTAGGGTTTAGGTTTTTAGGGACTTTAAGGGTTTTAAAGGGTCTTTAAACCCGTGGTGTATTCGGAATCCGAACTATGGTACGGCTTACCGCGGGAAGCGGGGTGCGGCACGGGAGGCTCGCGTATGCGTTTGAGGCTACCGGAGGCCTGGTGGCAAATAAGGTTGGAATCACTAGGAGTCCTCTATACAAGTGGCTTTCGGGGGTGAAGAGAGACTATACAAGCTGGCGTTTAAAAATCGGCCAGCTCTTGTCTGCGTGGCGCCGCCGTTTCTCCTTGCTCATCAACATGGCACATGCAGACAACGTTCTTGGCGGGGTCGCGGCCGCGCGTGCGGCACGTGATGGCGCTCCTGCGCCTGCGTCGCGTCGCTCGTCGGCATGTGTTGCTATGACCCGGGTCATTGGATGCAAGCGTCCTCGCCGCGGCTGATAGCTTACCCCGGAGCGGGGGTCCCTTTGGTTCCTGGCAGCTAAGCGACTTCGTGGTTCCCTTGGCTCCTCCTTGGTTCTTGGCTCCCTAGCCTCATGCTCGACCTTTATTTGTTTCGGGCTTATGTCTCTCTTTTGCTGGCAACCTTTCATAGTTGCTGTTAGTTCTGTTTGTAGTGCGCATTTGTGAAAGCCCTGATGTAATAAAGAATACAAGCTGGCGTACGCTCAGACACGGTACCCGTGCGTAACGCGTACTTACCATGTCGTAAAGTACATGGAATGGCACATGCTCGTCCTTTTACTATTTCATCACTTTCCCGCATATATATACATTCAATATAGAAGTAGTAGTGATAAATTAGTGATGCAAGTACGGTACATGTTGCACCTCACAGAAACAAATAATACAGATAGGTAGATTTAGCAGAAGCGCTTCGCCCAGTTTTTGCCCTCCCTATGGCCTTTGTCAGGTGCACTTGCCCAAATTCTTGATCCCCTTGTCAAGCATCAATTGTGTATTGCCCCTTTATCATCCATGGCCTTCGTTTCCGGCCGCGCCCTTCCATGTGCAATACGTAAACATGACATTATGCGTGGGGCAGCCCTAAATGGCGTTTGTTGTGCTCTCGTTAAAGTCATACGTGTGCGTGTCATTTTTCAGGGTTAATAATTAATTTGATAATCCAATGTCCCAAGGGCACAAATTTTTTATATATCACGTATATGCGTTCTATATATGTGTACGGCTGCACGCCGCCAAGACTTAGCTCTACCATCGTGGAACACATTCACAAAGGTGCGCTCTCCCCGCCGTTGGCATGCTAGCAAGTGAGCAGTTCCCGCAAAACGGCCTACACTGCAATTAAGGCTTGCTCAAAACGGCCAATCCTAAATTAAGACCCCCCTATCCCCCTCGGTTATATTTCCACCGAGGGCCCCGGCAGGATTCGAACTACCGCAGAGCGGGATCACGGAGCGTAACAGGCGCAGCCCCCCCCCCCCCCTTCTTCCACAACAAATCACATCTCAAGCCGTTATGAATTAATGTTCTAAATTCCTTACATATAATAAAACTGTAGGGTTTCCTTGAGAGGAACGACCTAGGAAACCCTGGTTTTCGCAGCGCCGTCAGGGTTAAGTGACGACCCTGCCGGCCCGGTACGCCAGTATCGGCCGGCGCCGGTCCGGCGGCGCCCTTTAACCGAGTATAAAGGGCGGCCGCGGACCGGGGCGCCTTCAGTTGTTGGAAGGCACCCGACTATATTGTCTTCTACGACTGGTACATTTTCGTTTCGTCTTCGACTACAAAAATTCAAATTTCTTCTACGTTCTGTAGTGTGTTTTTATCCCGGCACTCACCATGGCTCGCTCCGCGAGTTCGTCTTGGGCGTGGCTCCTTGTCTCGCTTGTAGTGCTGTCGCCTTGCGTTCTCGTCTCTGTTCTAGCAGTGGACAAGTTTGAACTCGTTTGGAACGAGTTACTGGACTCTCGCAGAGCTCTTCGTGAGCAACTCGTTACCCCCGAAAACCACCTCACTGTCCTAGGTGGTGAAACTCCACCTGTGGACGGGGTAGCTGAATCTCCCGCTCTTGTCGCCGCTAGACAGGCAGTAGCGGATACGTCTGCTGCTCTACTCCGTATTGAACGTGAGGTCTCTGAGCTTAGGCAGGCAGTCGCGTCGTCGAGCGGTCCGTCCACTTCGGCTTCAGGTTCGAAACGCGTTGCGGAGGGGGACGCCGACTACGACCGCAAGGGCAAGAGACCTGCTCAACCTCCGGCGGTGGAAGCTCCGTCTCGCTCCATCAACGCACCTGAGGATGGATGGCTAGACAAAGATGGTAAGGTTCACCGCCGCCATACCGCTGATGCTCGTAACCTTCAACGCGACCTAGACGACGTCTTCCAGATCTATGACTTTTTGGCACCGGCGGAGGAGCCTCTGCGTGACTTGGTGGAGGACGGCACCGATCTTCCTGTTTCTTCGCCAGCTTCGTCTGCGGAGCTGTTCAAGTCGATTACCGCGGCTCTAGCTTTGTGCACTGCTGTGGCTCTTCGGATTAACAAGCGTGGCAAGAAGCTGCATGTGGAGCACGAGTACGGCGCGGAAGTCGCCAAGGAGTTCGATGCTGTGGACCCTCTCGGCGAGAAGGGCTCAGCCGACAACAAGGAGCTGAAGAAGGCGCTGGAGAAGGTCAAGGCCAAGAAACCTTCTTCTTCTTCTTCGCGCGCCAAGCCTTCTTCCTCTTCTCGCAAGCCAGAGTCTTTCCGCCGTGGGAGCGACAACCGGAGGGAGAGCGGCCGTCGCGAGGAGAGGCCTCCTTCTGGTCGATCTTCTGCTGCAGACATCACCTGCTATCGCTGCCAGAGGAAAGGACACTTCAGTAAGGACTGCCCGAGTGCTCGTCGCTGAAGCTGCGGAGTCTGCAATCCTCCTGGCCTGGCCAGTGATGGTGTTCGTGTAGCTGCAGTTAGGCCTCCGGGCAGCTGTTAGCCCTCCTCCGGGAGCTGAGCTCAGGCTCGTGTTATAGCAGCTCTGATCTCCTCCGGGAGAGTCACCTGTTAGATGGTGTATCTTCGAGAGATACCTCGTATGTAAGGTACATGATGTCCCCTGCGACTCTTTGCTGCCCCTGGCAGTTGTCTCCTCAACTTTCCTTAAGTTGGCTGACGATGCATTCGTGTAAAGAGCGGCACACCCTGTGTGACGATTCATATCTCCCGTTGTGTCGGAGCGATATTTAATTTGAAAATACTGTTATTTTCAGTTTCAGACGATTTTGAGTTCAAACTCACTGTTTGATTCATGCAGCAGTCATCCTGGCTGCTCGCTGACCACTATGATGCTGTCTGTGGCGTTGGCATTTTGTGACAGTTTTATCGTCAGCTATTTTTGAGCTCCCTCATGAGCCAGCTCTGGACGTCAATTCCCCTGTGGAATCGGCTGGTGTTATCCGCGAAGGCTGGCAATTTTGGGACAGCATTACTGATTCAGTCAGAGACAGTCAGGTGAGAGACTGGGTCAAGCACGGCTACCGTATGAACTGGGCTGATGGTCCAGCGCCACCCAGCCACCTGCCAAATCACCCTTCCGCGCTGCAGCACCCCGATTTCATTGATGGGCAGATCGCTCTGTTATTGCCGCTGGGCCATATCAGAGAGGAACCTATGCGCCCTGTGGTGCTGAACCCTTTGGGTGTGGTCCCCAAACCCCATGGTGGACTCAGGCTGATCTGCGATCAGCGTCATGTCAACAAACACTTGGTTTACACTCCCTTTAGGATGGAGTCGTTATCTAAGCTGTCAGACCTGGTGAATCCCGGCGACATGCTGACCAGCATGGACCTGACCCAGGGCTATTACCATGTCCGCCTACATGACTCAGCTGCGCCTTACAGCGGGTTTGAATGGAGAGGAAGATTCTACACCTGGCGAGTTCTATGCTTCGGGCTGTCTGATGCCCCTCGCTGCTTTTCTAAAGTCATGGGAGTTCTGGTACGACACTGGCGCAGTAAGGGCATCAGGATGCTCTGCTACCTGGATGACTGGTTGTTCATCTCTGGCTCTGTCAGAAAGGCGCATTTAACGACTCAGCAAGTGCTGGCCGATGTTGAGCGCGCCCATGTCAACATCAACTTCAAAAAATCCAGTCTGCGCCCTAGCCCCACCATCACCCACCTGGGGTTTGATCTGGACACCGTGGCCGGCACCTTCTCTGTGCCTCAGAAGCGATGGGATGCCCTTCAGCTTGACATCCAGTCCCTACTGCATGGCCACCGCAAGCGCCACAAAGTCAAGTTCTTGGCCAGCTGTACTGGGAAATTGATTTCCATGGGGCTAGCATTGGGCCCAGTTTCTCGCCTCTTCTCTAGAGGTCTATATGCCAACATTGCGCAAGCAGAACGGTGGGGTCACCACGTTGCCCTCTCTGAGGAATCCCGTGAAGAGCTACGGTTCTGGGCCCGAGTGTCTAGGCAGCAGTTTACTGGGCGCATCGTACCTGACCTGGACAACAAACTATCCGTTTTTCTGGAGTGTGATGCTTCAGGCATCGGCTGGGGCGGTTTAGCCAGACCGACTGATGGCAGCTCAGACCCCATCGCGAAAGCTCACGGCTTCTTCCTTCCGTGGGAACGCGTCGAGTCCTCGACACACCGTGAGACTCGTGGTCTACTCTTCGTTTTGAAGTCCCTGTCACACCTGATCGTAGGCAGACGAGTGCAAGTCCAGGTAGATAACAAAAGTATGCTACCGGTTTGCCAGCACGGCTCTCGCTCGAGCCTGTCGCTGAACTCTGTCGCTCAACAAGTCTACCTCTTGTGTCTCTCCTTGGGAGCATCTCTCTCTATTGTGTGGGCGTCCCGGGATGAGAATCCGGACTCCGACGAGATTTCCAAGATGCTCGACAAAGATGACTGGCAACTGCTGCCCAAGTTTTTCCGGCGCCTCAGCCTGAAGTGGGGCATCCACCATGTCGACCGGTTCGCATCCGACCTGAACCATCAAGTACCGAGATTCTACTCACGGTTTGGTGCCCAGGATGCGAAGGAGTCGATGCTTTCAGCCACTTCTGGGGTGGTAATGTGAATAATTGGATTAACGCTCCGTTTAGCTGCATTGGCCGAGTTGTGCGCAAGCTGAAAGCTGACCGCGCAGTCGCTACAGTCATAGTACCGCTATGGCCTAGTCAGTCCTGGTGGACTTTAGTAGCTCCTGACGGTAGGCACCTGGCTGACTGTGTGGTCGATTGGGTCATGCTCGACAGCGGCGAGGAGCTATTCAGTTCTGGCGAGGGCAGTGGTAACAGCCGCCCGAGCTGCTCCAGGAACTGGCGCGTCCTTGCTCTGCGCATCGACTGCCGGCCCAGCGCGCGGCGCACCCCAGCACACCATCGCTGCCTCCACCCACAGTGGTGTGACAGTCACGGCCCATGAGTCAACCATCACCCGTGGGTGTACATCCGCCTGGCCGTGTAACCCGGTGGCTCCCTCCGATGTGGCCGGCACATCTCTGTTTAATGCTTTGATCTCTTCAGCTCCGCAACAGTGGGCTGCTGGCTCTAATCGTGGCTATGCCTACATATGGAATCGCTTTGTGATGTTCTGCGAGGCTCGGACACCTCCCATGTGCCCAATGCCAGCATCCCCGATTGTGGTGGCTATGTTTTTACAAGCTCGGTTGGACGCCCGTTCTACCAGCATCTATTCAGTGATCAGGTCGGCGTCTGCGGCTATATCGCAGATGCATCGGCTGAATATGCATCCCAGTCCTACCTTGTCCCCGTGTTGCACCTCTGCCCGGGCAGCAGCCAAGCGCACCCTGGGGCTCGCCGTGAAGAACGCCAAGGAGCCCTTCGCATGGTCTGACATCGCGAAGCTGGTCCGCCTTCGCTGCAAGGACGACTCAGGTATTTGTTCCTGGATAGTGGCAGTTGCCGCAGCCGTTAGTTTTGCCGGCTTCTGCCGCTACAGCGACCTCCGGGTCCTCCGGTGGGAGGACGTCTCCTTCCTCCCGACTTACCTGGAATTCCGCTTCGTGAAGCGCAAGAACGACCAGCACCGCCTGTGTGGCAAGGTGCGGGTCGCCAAGATGCACGGCGCCGTGGTGTGCGTATATGGACTCCTGCGACGGTACCAGGCAGTCATGATCCGCTGGGCAACACCCACCCTGCCGGTGTTCCCGGGGTTCAGCGGCACAGTCCTACGGCACAAGGGCGAGCTAGGGATGGTTCCCTCATCCTCCCCTATTGAGTACCCCACATTCAGACGCTACCTCGCACGGTGGTTGGGCCCGCTGCTCACCCCTGCGATGACTGAATCCGCTTTCCAGTCCCGGTTCGGCACCCAGTCCAGCCGAAGTGGCGGCGCTTCCGCCGCCGCTAACGCAGACATCCCGTTCGCAACATGGGGCCAGCATGGTGGCTGGAAGTCAACCTCTGCTCAGCCTCGCTATATGGGGCTGGATGAAGAGCACGTTCTATCCGTGTCGCGAGCGATCCTGTCACTTGCCGAAGAGGACGAACTGGACGATGGTGACGGTGACGGTTCACCATCCGACACTGACTCGATTCCCTCCCGGGAAGCAACTTAAGTCCCGTCCTAGTGCCATTTTATACCGTACTGGTGATGCCCCATCCCTGTGTCTGTACCTAATTGATTTTAATTCCCTGTGTAACTTGGCTCGCTTATGTCCGTGTACGGGCCCCGCCAGACCGGCCACTGTTCTTTCATCTGTTGGATCTTTCGGTCCCAGCCGACCCCGTACATTTTGATGCAAAATCTACGCTGTCTAGCTGCGAAAACTGTAGGGTTTCCTTGAGAGGAACGACCTAGGAAACCCTGGTTTTCGCAACGCCGTCAGTGTTAAGTGACGACCCTACCTGCCGGCCCGGTACGCCAGTATCGGCCGGCGCCGGTCCGGCGGCGCCCTTTAACCGAGTATAAAGGGCGGCCGCGGACCGGGGGCGCCTTCAGTTGTTGGAAGGCACCCGACTATATTGTCTCCCACCCACCCGCCCGGAGACAATTTATTCGCTTGTGTAGTACGTTTCCGGATGCTGCTCGATTTAGATTAGGGTTAGTCTGGTTAGTTGTGAAAGCACCTGAGGTGGGGAGTGAATATCATTTTGATATACGTCATCCCACAGGGGTGTTGCGTGTCCGATAAGCCCAGGTGCGGCAGCAATTAGTCAGGCTTTCCTAGCATCTTAGCCGTGATGAGAGGCCGAGAGCAGCATAGCGGAATGTACTGTCCTGATGAGCCACGTGATCGCTGGTGGCATGTAATTTACGAACACCGGCGGGGGCTCGGGACGCGCGGCGCCTTTCCGGACACCATCCGGTCTGGCGGCCCCGTACCAGTCGTGGATCTTTCGGTCCCAGCCGACCCCGTACATTTTGATGCAAAATCTACGCTGTCTAGCTGCGAAAACTGCGCCACTGTACCACTCGGCTGTCGGCGGCGCCGGTGCTGACGTGGCGATACGGACGGATATGAACAGGGCAAGACTTACGAGGGGGACTGTATGGAAATTTGTTGCCATTCGGCGATGTACATAGTGGCACATACTTATACCTGTACTGTACCCACATGCTCAACGTTTTCTGATCGTTTTCTTGTCATTGTATTATTCATGGACTGGTTTTCACGTGCATATTTATGCATGCCAACTTGGGCATGCTCCGAAAGACTATCGACATGCAAAAGCTTTTTCCTTCCCCAACATATGTTCTGTCATCTTGTGACATCCCAAAGCCTCAAGCTCTGAAAATACGTTCAAAAATTGCCGGTTTTTGTCAACGAGCTTTTCGCGGCCCTGTGCATTATTGGCGTGCACACTTGCAGCATGCAGAGGGTTGCCTGCGTGGTGTTTGCGGGTTGTCGGTTTGGGGGTGGCAATTACCTGCGAACTTGGGGCGAAAAATATACCGGGTACAAGGTTACAGCAATCCAAGTGATTACCATCTTAGTCATACGACAGCGCCTTGCGTATTAGGGGCATCACAGATGGAGTCTTCACTGTGCGTCTGCCCTGGTTGAGATGAGGCACACGCCTATATACAACGCCATGCTGGATGCTGCACTCAAGCGGACATTATCTGCTCCGTCGGCTTGTCCGTGGGCCCTTTCTTGTTCAGCTCGGCATTCTCGGCAGATACCCGTGCCATCTTGTCCATCTCCTCCTGAGCAAGCGGATTGTCTAGCGCGTACACCAGAAGCTGAAGATAGGGCTGCATGTGGCCGCCGTGCTGTCCATGACTGACATACCGTGTCGATGCGAAGGTCTGTGCCACAAGGCCAAAGCGGGCTAGGTGCTCGTTCACGCGGCCCGTCCATGAGGCGTCGAGCGCGGCCTTCACAGCAAAATAATGCGGATCTCCGCAGCACCCAGGGTTTTCACTGACGACATCCGGCACCTCTTTCATCAGGGGTTCCAGCCCGGGAAGGGCGGAGGTCCAGCGACTGTCTTTCGGGCCGGCAGGCAAGCAGCATGCGTCTGCCTTGAAGACATACGGCGCCTTGCATCCGCAGCACCCGTCGCCGACCAACTCGAAGCGGCCCAGCACCACGGTGGCACCCTCCGGCGGCGGCGGGTCACAGCAGTCGCAGAAGCCCATGGCATGGACTTGTTGCGTTTGAGTATAGGGTTCGGGTTTGGGTCGTCACTAGCCTCCTCCGTCTTGGTATTGGTCGTTCTGGAATGGCATGTGCGAACAGCTTGTTCTCCATACTCCCACTACATGTGGCGCGCAGGCGCGCAGTGAGAACCGCGTCCAGGCGGACAGTCGCTACAGGTGCTGTTCGTTCTCCTTTTTTTTTTTCGCCCCCGGGACAGGACTGGCACCAGTGAAACCCTTGCAGCGTCTCTACGACGGCCGTTTAGGCAGCAATCCAGTTACGGAAAGCCCTGGGTAGGCTCCTGGTTCGTTCTCCTACAGCAGATATGCAACCAGTCGCGAGCCGCGTCTTCAGCGGGATTAAAACTCGTGGAGGTTAATTAATGCTCTTCACGCCCGCATAATAATATAATTTCAAAGTTGAGTCTGGTTTTGCCAAAACATTCGCACAGGCAATTTTACACGGACAAGAGCCGAAATTGGCAGGAAGGTTAAGTGAAAGGGTTGAGGGAAAACGGAGTCACGGGGGCGCTGCGTGTAACGCAGCGAAACTGGAAGATGGCTGGCTCAGCTGTTATGGCTGCTTTAATGTCTACTCATGCTGCACCCACAAAGGGCGCAACGACAGGTGCCTAGTAACCGTACCACTTAGCAGCCACGGTACTAGCCGGAAAAGCCACGGTAGGGAAAGGAGGAAACCCAATCAACAAGTTTAGAACACTTCGAAGTTGAGTCTGATTTTGCCAGTTATGAGCGAACGGAGAGAGCGGTAGACTCACGGAGAAGGGGTAGCGCCAGGTCACGAAGGGGGCACCGGGAAGGCCACCGCTGCGGAGTCTTGTTGGACTTGGAAGTGGCGGAGGGCGCCATGTGACCGAAGAAGAACCACGCGCCAGGCGAAGGGAGGAAGTTGGGGTCGATGTAGTGTAAAACGACGTCGGAGTTGATTGCCCATCTACCTTGGTAGCGGAAGTGGCGTTAGCATCATTTGTTGCACCTTTGCGAAGATTGTGTGAACTCCAAGAAGTGCCGGTGGGAGGGGCAGCACCGACGAGACGAACGGCCGTAGAGAGCTAGTCCGACATTGTACCGGCAGTCCGAGATTTGGATTGTTCGCTCGGGGTGACCGCCCAGAAGTCAGTTTCGGCCAAGGCAACATGAGCCATGAGGCAGACTGTACGTTGTCGACGAAGTGGTGCAAGAGACGCGCAATAATGCGGGGGTGCTCCGACGCTGGACGGAGCAGTACGCGCAGGTGGTCGGGGCCGCGCCGTCCGGCGCGTCCCTTCTCGCGGTACACATGTAGGGTGATGGATGTTGTAGGCCTCGACATGCCCGTCCCCACTCTGCAAGACACGCCAGTAAGTCCTCTGGCAAAGAACATGAGACGACAACCGAGGCCACGAGGGCTCGGAAATCGTACTAGTACTCGGACGGGAGAGCAGACGCAATCAACTCGGCATGTTCAATAAAGTGTAGGCGACATCAGCAGGCACATGAACTTGCAAAGGGGCAGCCTCCATGCGGTGTTGCCTTAGCAGCAGATCACGACGCGCGGCGGTGAGGTGCAGGCTGTCCTTAGCGATCGGGAGAAGGTTGCGTAGCTCGAAGAACGAGCGGATTGCTGACATGTAGGGTTGGATGTAGTGACTTAGCCCCGATGTGACCCCGCTCACTAATCCAAGCGACGTACCGGACGACAGTAGCAGTGGTCGCCTACGGGGGGGAAATGTTCTCGGAGTCGTGGCAGAACACCGCGAACTGAGACAGCATGCCAGCGTAGCTCTTGAGTGTCTGAGCGGTGAGGGAGTTGGAGCGCAGGTCGAGGGTCCGTTGTCCCAGCTCGTCTGAGCCGAACGCCTCATGCAGGCGAGACCGAAGTGAAGCAGCCCATGTGGCGACAGCTTCGGGGTCGTCAATTGCGTAAGAACGGCGCTTGACCGACGGAGAGACATGGTGCCGGTTCATTGTAGCAAAGTACTCGGCCGTGGCGTTTGGTTGCCAGCGGTTGGTCGGTAGTTGCTTGACGGGTTAGTGAGGGTACCAATACATGTTTGCGGGGCTAGGTTCAGGTAGGAGGGCCGCCCCGCGCGCTCGTCGCGCTCGTAGCGCCTGTCACGCGCGTAACATATACGCGCGAAGCTTGGTCGTTGCGAACCAGCTGTAACACGCTGTGTAATATAACAACCGACGGACGCAGCGATGAAATGGTACGGGAGGCGGATGGTTGAGCCGACATGTGCAGGTGTGCGGATGGTTGAGCCGCACTCGATCGGCTGTGGCTGCAAGAAGCGCCGCATCGAAGAGGGTCTAAATGAAGTCTGTAACGTGGGAGGGTCCGGCCCGGACATATGGCGCTCATCCCGCCGTTGAGCTGCTAGGATTCGCCGTGCGGCGGTCACCGAAACGTGACCTCGCAATGCGCAAGCAGCTCCGACGAAAGGCGCCCCACACCGTCACGCGTGCTCACCTCCGCGGCCACGCCCGCGGCCGCCGCCACGTCCACGCCCACGCCAGAGCCCAGCGAGCGCCGCTACTGCCCGAGCAGTAGCGGTAGCTTTCGCTCTGCTCGCGACCGTCGCCTCGAAGACGCGACGCTCGTAGTCCTTCAGGTCCCGAAAAATATCAAAGCCCAGGTGCTCGGTAGCATGCTGAAATGCTGAGCCCGCAGAACACCTTGGTCACCGTGTACACGCTTGATCTCGTTAAGCCTCCGCAAGAAGGCTAGACGAAAGCGAAACGCCTTGTCGATGGTCTCGGCGTGATTCCGAGAGTGAGCTAGGTAGGGGGTGAAGTCTTGATCAGCAGCACGGATACATGGTAACCGCTCGTCGAGGGCCACGAAAAGGGCAGCCATGTGAGCTCCAAAACACGTCATCACAAGGTGCTCCTCATGCTGGGCCGGCAAACGCATGCCATCCTGCTTGAGGTAGTCGTTCATTAGGTCGGTGCTCAGGGAGAAGAGCCCATGCACTCGGTTGACCGGTCGAACGGCATCGTAACCATGCTTGTTGCAATAGCGCTGGCACCGTGAGGTAGTCGTCCTCGCCACTCACGGATTTTGCTCCGACACGGTCGCTATGGGCTAGCCCTAGCAAGTCGTGGCGCTCAGTCTGCTGCTCGCCCGCTGCCTGTCGGTTGTCCCGCAACGCGCTGCCCGGAACCAGAGCCATGTGCTCCGCCTCCACCAACAGCACGGTCACGAGCCGTGAATCGAGCTAATGTTGTTGCAAGCTCGCGCAGCAATTTACATTGGGCCTTCATGGCTGCTTTTAGCGATTCGAGCGTCGGCTCAACGACGGGTTCTTCTCCATCTAACGTGGTAACGCACGGACGTACGGTTGAGAATTTCATACACGAATGGTGAGCCGGGTGTTATCTTGAACAACCTGGGGCGACCTTGCTCGCAACAGGTTGCGAGACAGTTAATTCGTGCGTGTAACGCAGCGAAATTGGAAGATGGCAAGCTCAGCTGTTACGGCTGCTTTTATGTCTACTCGTGCTGCACCCAAAAAGGGCGCAAAGACTGGTGCTTAGTAAATCGTACCACTTAGCAGCCACAATAGCTGGGGAAAGCGGTTAGGGAAAGGAGAAAACCCCATTAACAAGTTTAGAACAAATCGGACTATGTAAACGCCGAGGGAAGTATTCTTGAATGATAGTTTACCCTGTCCGACTTAGACATTATATGACTGTTATGTGTGTCCAGGTACGGTTGCCGGGGCGGGAGTGTGGCCTATTTTCTTATTTTAGTTTACAAGCCCCCGGGGGGCTTGTAAACGACGAGGTTCGAAAGCATGTCACGAGTTGACTATTGCGTATTAATACTCGCCTTGGTACGGCATGCGCGACGACGGTAGTGATCGCTGATGCCGACCGGTGGACTACGTGGACCAAGGGAGCGACTACTCGCGCATCACTCGCGCTAGTCAGCCATCCCACGCCAGCCACCCCCGGCCAGCCATTCATTCGCACGCGTGCGAGGAATCTCGGGGGCGCGTTGACCGTTGCTCGCCTCTCGCGGTCGCCACCAGTTTGAAAGCCTCCGCCCGGCCGCCACCCGGCCGCCCGTGTCGCCCGTGCTGCGGTGCTCCCGGCTGCGCACTTGTTGTTCCGGGACGCCTTGAGTTGCCGCCTATTCTCCAGTGCCATATTTATAGCAGTCGCGCTGATTGGCGAGAAAGCATAGATGGTCATCAGTACCAGTCGCGAGCGTCACAGGTACCAATAGCGACTACTCACCTGTGCCCGGCCGGACAGCATGTACGAGTACTAGTAGCGACGGGTTTTACCAGCACGTGCTGCTGCAGCTGTTTCTCAAGCCCCCATGCCGAGGCTGGTGGCGGCGGCAGCACGCCTTGGCGTGGCTCTTCCGCGCAATTGCCGAGCGGCGCATGACCGAATTCGTGCGATCACGGGACGACGCCCGCGCCGAGGCGCTCTATGACGGATATGCTGGCTAGCAACATCGGGCTGACGGTGACCTCTTTGCGGCCGTGCTCGTGGGCACCGCGGACACTGTAGTGACGTTGATGGAGGCCGGAGAGATCTCCCGAGCTGCGGGCCGACTATCTTAAGGGTATGGGCGACCTATCCGATCCTGCTATCCTCGCCCAGTTGCGCGACATGCACCCGTCCCGTGGCCACCCGATCCTAGACGCTGTGTATATTCCGGTCGACGTGGCCGCCCTGACGGTGCACATGCGCGTGCCGTACCAACAACTCAAGCAGCAAATGGTGGCGGGCCCCTCGAGCATTCGCAACGAGTATCTCCGCTGCTTGGTGGGCGAATACGCTCCGGCGTCGGGGCATGCGGCAGTCGGCGGTCGCCTCCAAGGTCGCCATTCCGGGGGGGTCAACCGTCTCTTCGCCTCAGCCGTGCTTGTGGCCCCTTCAAAAAGCTAGGCGAGGGTTACCCCGGACATGCGGTATGTGGCAGTCGGGGAGGCGGAGCGCCGCGCAGCGGAGCGGGTTGTGGTGGACAGCATGAAGGGAACGTATGTGTAGGGGCTCGCGCCGTCTCAGCTCGGCATCTCCGCAGCGGGCTCCTTGCTCATCCACGGTGTCCGCCTCATCGCCGAGAAGCTTGGCCCGCATCCGGCCATCGTCTACACTGACCTTCGCAACGCTTACAACGAGGCGTGGCGCCGCACCGTCATTCAAAACGCCACATCGATTGCTCTCCTCTACTCCATGCCATCCCTGCGCTCCTTGCCTCCCTCTCCACGGATTCTTCTCTGCTCGTGGATGATCGGTCCGCCCCTCTGCGGTCGGAGGATGGCGTGCAACATGGCGCGCCGTTGGCCACGACATCCTTTTGCGTCGCGATTTCCCCAAGTGGAAGGGTGTTTGAAGTCACAAACGGGGCGGCGCGCTTCAATGCCGTCGGATATTTGGTGGGCCTGCCGCCGCCTCACTCGACCGTGCCCTGCCGTCTCAACAACAAGCCGCGTTGACCTTGCAGGACATACTCTTCCTCGCGCCTCGCTTCCATCCCGATCGTTCTTTTGCTGACGGCCTGACAGCGGCTTGGCGCTGTACCTCACCTTACCCTTTGCCCCAATTATTCCCTCAAAATTGTGCCAAAATGGGTGGCAAGGCAAAGCCAACTAAGCACATCACCAAGGAGAACATAAATAAGACCGCGGATGTCACCCAGAACAAGGTAGGTGTACCAGCGGGTGGGGATATCAATCGTCCTAGTGACTGGAGGCGGCGGGGTGAGGTGGGGTGAGGGGGCGAGGAACTCTCACCATCCCAGTTGCCCCACTCTCTCTTGGGGCACCCTCTAATCGAATGGTGAACTGCGTTCCACCCATGGGACTTTCCCCTCGCCACTGGTATGGCGCAGCGCCCTGCTGCGAAGGGGGCACAACATGTGATGGCTTCAAGGCAGGCCCGCAGACCTGAGCCACAAGGACGATGCATGTGAATCGGCTTATCTGAGCCAGGGGCAGAGGCGAGGTCCTGCATGGCACACGCGGATCATTGCAGCTCCGCCTCAAGTGCTATATATGGTCCCCTGATCCTATGTCTGGGATTGACGCTCGCAGTGCTTTGCACGCGTCACCTCCTCCGATGTGTTTGCATAGCGTGGTCAACAGCCTAAAAACAGAGGTTGAGCATAAGCAAGAAAATGGCGAGAAGCAGGCGCGGGTAAGCTCAGACCAAGGGAGACCTTGCCTTTACAATACAATAGGCAATCTTCCGTCATAAATAGAATGGGGGCAAGCTGCTACCACAGTAATGATACAACGGAGGCGCAGCTGCGACGGACCTGCCGCAATACTCGTGGGGATATTGCTACCTTTGCTGCTGCCGGTTCGCACTGCGCAGCCTGCAGCCGCAGCCCGGGGGCGCCGGGCAGCCGCAGCTCGGCTTCCCAACTGCTGCAATCACACCGACTAGATGCACCAACCCTGCCCGGGTACTCACAGCGCGACGACCAACACCGCCGCCCAGGCAAGTGCCAGCCATGTGGCAACCGGCAAGGTGCTGCGCGCTCCGGAGTCGTTAGGCGTGGTTTTTGTTTGCGTCGGCGTCGGCGAATCAGACACCGCGGGAGTCGGCGAGGGCGTGGTCTGAGCCGTGCACTGCTCCGGCACAGCGCACCCAGTCTCGAAGTCCCACTGCTTGCGCTGCCATGTCGAGAGCAGCGGCGCATTGTCAAACTCGGCGATCGCGGCGCGCCAAATCGGCAGCAGCGGGCTGCTGGGCGAAGGTTCATCTGCGGTGTCGGGGGTTGGAGGCATCGGAAGCGCCCCCGCGCCAGGAGCCCACATTGGCAGGTGCACGGCGGCGGGGATGCTGTAAAACTCCCGCGGAAGGGAGTTCGGCCCGAGGTAGGGCTCTAATGTATTGTCGACCGTGAAGCTGACGCTGGCGCCAGACGGCAGCGGCACTGGCACATCGGTGACGTCCATGTCGTATATCGCGCGAGGGGTGTGGCCAAGCATGAGATTGACAAAATACGCCACAATCGTCTCGTGCGCGTAGTCCGTCCAGCCATACACGTTGCCGCCGCCGTAGGCGGAAGTGTCCATGCCGAGTGGGTCGTCCAGTCGGCCGCCATATGAAACCGAGTAGACGCCGCCAGACAGCATCAGGCGAGTCGCAAACGTGGAGCATGCGCTGCCGCAGGTGCCGTCCGTGAGCAGGAGCACCTTGGCAAAACGGTGCGTCACCGCGGCTGCGCCGCCTTTGTCGCTGAAGAGGGTCGCAAAATCTTCGAGAGCGGAGGGGCACTGGGCAAAGAACTGCTGTGTGTACGTGACATTAGCGCCGCCGCGCATTGCGCCGGTACGGTCCTCGTTATACCAGCTGATGTCCTGGAAGGGCGACTTGTTGGCGAGGTCGTACTTTCCATAGCTGTCCAGCAGAGCGATGGAGCCGTGCGCCATTGCCTCCACAGCGGTCGTCAGGTAATCTCGCAGCGCGGCACGCTTTTCCTCTGGCGTTGCTGCCTGGTCCGCCATCAGCTCGCTCAATGATGCCATGTCGAACGCAGACATCATGGTGGTGTTGTATGAATCGCCCGTCACGTTGGAGATCGTGCCTATCAACACCTCCACGGCGCCGACAATATCCAGCACCTGCGACCCCACTGCAGGGATCTCCTCGTCGGTGGCAGCGTCCACGGCGCCCAGCAGCGTGTCGACGCCAGCCTCTGAGAAGAAATTGCCCAGGTCGGAGACCTTGAGGAAGGTGGTGTCGCAGATGTCGTCCCAGCTGGACCATTCGTTCATGATGAGGCGCAGGAAGTAAAAGATAGCTGATGTCCAGCCGCCGCCGTTGGCAGAGACGTCCAGTACCAGCTTGTCAATGGCATTGTCGCGCCCGTACTCGTCAGCCCGCGTGATCGCCTGGTTGAGCGCGACATAGAATGGCCTGATGCTACCCGCAGCTGGGCCAGCCATCGGCGCAAAGGCGCCGTACTCGGGGGAGAAGGTATTGAGCTTAAGCAGCACCGCATCCCGGCCGTTCTCCGACACATGGTAGACACCCAGGAATGGGGCACCATCCGCCTTGCTCTCCCCTGCCCAGAACATGGCCACTTGCGTGACGCCTGGCTCCAACTCGACCGGCGCGTCATCGACAAAGTCGGCGTAATCGTACTCCGCGTAGTAGTCATAGTCGCAGTCGCCAGGCCCGCTGCAGTAGTCGTCGCCATCCTGCAGCAGCTGCCTGCGCCGTCCTGGAGAGGGCTCTTGATGCGCTGTTGCAATCGGTGTCTCAAGCAGGCGTGCCAAATGCGGCGCGACGTCCTGCATGAGCGTCGACCAGCCCTGCATGCTCTCCGCCACTGCCAGCCGGCTTTCGCCGCCGCCCGCGCTGCGGCGGCGGCCGCTGTCGTCATACCAGTGGCAGCCGGAGCAGGGCGCGCCCCAGGTGGTTTCATACTGCGCCAGTATCGTATCAAAGAGCTCGCGATAGGAGTCGTACTCCTCCGACACTCCGTACGCTGCCTCCAGGTCCGCCCGCCCCTGCCAATGAACAGGCCATCAGCGTCAGCGAAGGCCACTACACAAGGGAGAAAGGAGAATGGAAGGGAGGGTGAGAGACTGAGAGAAGGTGGGGGGTTAGGAAACGAAACCGCAATGCTCCTCACCTGTGCAGATCCTGTGTACTCCACTGTTAGCCCCCACTCCGCTGTGCTGCCATCCGCAAACAGGTACACCTCCGTGTCCTCCAGCGGCGGCGGCGCACCCGAGAGGAACTCGGTGCCAGGCTCCGCGTCAAAGTTGAGGAGCGCGTTTACCCGGCCGCTGGCGCTCTTGATTTGGCCCATCTTGTCCGCGCGCGCCTGGACGTATTCTGCCACTGGTACGCCATTGACAGCAAGCACCACCTTCCCCTTGTGCTGCGACATGTCAGGCACCGGCATGCCATGTACGGCCGAGTAGCGCCCCGCGGTCAGCCACCCCGGGAACAGGCCGCCAGGCTCCCAGTGCGGCATGGCCCTCAGCACATACTCCTGCCCGCCGGTGGCATTCAGCCGCGGCACGAGTGTCACGGGGCGGTATATAACCCACTCGGCAAAGGGCGTGGTATAGTAAGTGTGTCCGTCGTAGAGGCGGCGGAAGGTGTCTGCAAGCCCGTAGTGGAACTTATACGAGGAGACCTGGTCGCCTGGCATCTGGGAGTTGGCCAGGACTGCCTCCAGCTCGTCCACCGCGCGAACTGCGACATGATGCACCCCTAACTTGCCACTGTAGCGGCCGTCCACGGAGCTGTTGGTGTTGTGGCTGTCCCGCACAAGATCCGAGAAGGAGTACGTCTCCAGCAGGACGTTCCGCAGGATGGTGATCGTGGCGCGCGCCTTTCCGCCGTCCATCCCCACGCTCTCCAGGCAGGAGCGCATCCAGCTTGGCGTCGTGAGCACCCGCAGCGGCTCATTGTCGTAGTCATAGTAGTAGTCCGACAGGTTCAGAGTGAACTGCTCCTCGAAGCAGCATGGCTCTCCTGTGACGCATGCGGCATGTGCGACCTGGTCTCCCTGGGGTGGCAGATGGCGGACAGGGACATGCAGGTCAGCGCGCACCCAAACACCAGAAAGCACCGGCATATTTCAACGCCTCCGCATGTTGCTTTGCAAAACGACCCGCTGCATAAGAAATCCTTTTGTGTATATAGGGAGGTGGGCAAAAAATAATGAGCCGGAAGCTGCTACAGGTCTGTGAGAGGAATTTAGAGGAAGGGGGTGGGAAGGGGGTGGCGCAGGAAACTGCCATGGTAAGGTGCAAGTATAGCAAGTTAGCATGGTATGCTACAAGGCACTGCGCGTATACTGATCTGCAGCGGCCCAGCGCGGCGTTACGACGCTACCAGCCGGAGGTTTACGGGTAGCGCTACATGGTAGCACTGCTTGCGCAGCTGTACGCAAATGCGGCGGCATAATGAAGACAGCTTTAGGACTGCTTCCTACCCGCCACGGCCGGACCCACGGCAAGCTGCAGCTGCCCGGACGCCGTAGGACGAGAGCAGAACCGCTGGACCTATCCGCGAGGGAGAAGATGGCAAGTCCTCGATGTGTACATTCCACGCCTGTGTATCACAAGCGGGTGCGTCTGACGTGTGGCTGCCTTGGGGTGCCGCTGCCGTGTGTTGTTCGTTCCGGGGCGGTGATACTCG
Organism: Tetraselmis striata; assembly: GCA_006384855.1. Lineage (NCBI taxonomy): Eukaryota > Viridiplantae > Chlorophyta > Chlorodendrophyceae > Chlorodendrales > Chlorodendraceae > Tetraselmis > Tetraselmis striata. The sequence continues at coordinate 52,335 of VCJN01001416.1, forward strand.
TACGCGATGTATATATGGAGCGGCATGCCGCCGTCCAGCACGTCCTACTCACCAGCACAATAAGTAGAGCGGCCACCACCAGCGATGGCAGCCGAAGAAACGACATTCTCCCTTCTCAGTATAACGTGTGCGGATCTGTCCCTACTGCTTGTGGCGTCGTCTGGATAAGCCAGCTGCTACTTCCGTTCTGATGAAACGAGATCGGCACTTGATATATATCCTCATTTATATAGTCGCTATATAAACTAAGCGGCGCTTCGCGCCGGGGATCTGTGGAGGTGCCCCTAGCTCTTGGGTTGAGCGTCGTGCGGGATGCGGGCCGCTTACTTTCAGCCGGCTTGTGGTGTTTATCTTTCAGGTCTGCTTTTAGCGCGGTAGATTTGTTGATACTTTTTTTTAAGAGCAGTATATTAATTTTAAAAACATATCAAATCTACAAGCCGCGTAAAGCGCGGGCCGCTGAATACTGGTGTGCATTACAAAAAGGCCAGTAACAAACCACCGCTAAAAGCACTACAGTATAATACTGTAAAAAGATCAGCACTACAAGCCGCCTAAAAGCGACCCGCATCCCGCACGAGGCCGCGCCGGTCGGGCCGGTCGTCAGGTCTACGGGGCGGGCACGGCGCGAAACGCCAAGCCCGCCGCGCGTACCGGAACCGGACGCCGGACGCCGTCGTTCGACCGTCGCCCGTCCGTCGACGGACGCCGGGCCCCGGGTCGGCGGACGCGGGGCTGTATATGTGAGTGACATGAGGCGGCTACACCATACCGGTAGCGACTACTAATCTTTACACCATAATCAGCGCAGTAAAAACGCGCTGCGGTACCGCGTTATTTTGGCGTATCAGACGAATATCAAGCGTGCCTGGGTTAGAATACACGCGCGTCCATTCAGAAACAAGCCGTACTCATAGCTGTACCGTTAAATCAGACGACTAAATACCGAACATATAACGGTTCATTCATGAATATGCAGCACGCGAGGACGGAGGAGGAGGAGAACGCCTCAGTTTTCGTAATGAAAACCCGGAGCTACCAGTATTATTTCGCTCACACTGCGGGAAATTTCGGACCGCCTCCTCCGTTTTCTCCGCTCAACCCATGAGGTAGGGGATAAGACGCCGGCCCGGGGCGGCCGCTCACGTCACAATATCCTTACAGGCGGCGGAGGAGCCTATCAGTAATCCTTACTAACTAAATAAAGTAAGATAGAAGTAAAATACAAAAATTAACTAAAAGTAAACTACAGTGCACCCCGGGACACCGTCGGCCGAAGCCGCCCCAGAACTTGCGCTAACTGCAGTCGAGTAGGTCTCGCATAGCCCTTAGACCTGATGTGATACGAGATGTGCCCTCTGACCATCTCCTATTTTATATGAATATACCACGACACAGTCAAAGTAGGATGAAAGTAATGCTACATGACCAGTCGCTACCTGGTGTGAATCACAAAAGGGCCAGAAACAAATCCACCGCTAAAGCAGCCACTGAAAGTTCAGCAACACTGCATGCCTCCTATAAGCGGCATGCACGAGGCGGGGTGGATGTGATGCGTGCCCGGTTGAGAGTCCGGGCCACGCGTGCATGTGCGTGCGATGGTGATCCACCAACGCGCTGTATGTGCAGCTTCAGCGACGGGATGGCGGACGAATCTGGCGGCGCAGATTCGTCCGCCGTCGCGTTGCCGAAGCTGCACAGCACGTCCGTGGATTGCCCTCGCTCGGAGGTGCACGCGTGGCCCGGACTCTCAACCGGGCGCACACATACATCCGTAGTCGTCCTGCCTCGTGCGGGTTGCGGGCCGCTTATTATCATCGGTTTGTGTTGATAGTTTAGTACTGCTTTGAGCGGTGGATTGTTGTTGCTAACACTTTTTGTAATTTACACCGGCACTGGTAGTCGAGAGCGAGACGCAGCGCAGTGGCTCGCGCCCCCCCCCCCCCCCCCCCCCCCGCGCGCGCTGATAACAACGCTCCGCGTCAGATACATCAGTTGTTCTGGGTGAACAACCAGTTTGCGAATGTCGCATGAAGCCCGCTAGCTGATCGTAGACTTCAAACCATGCGCCGCACGGCATGGGGTAGGTGGCCAACACATATATCTCGGCGACCAAGGGAGAATAACACGGTCTTTTACGTCCAAATGTCGGCGTGCCGTGCGCTCAAACCGTTCACAACCCAGTCGTATAGCACTTATTGTTACGTACACTGGTAGTGCCGCATAACAGGCGCCGCACGCGTCACGCGTTGAGTTGGAACCCCCAGCCGCCCCTTGACGACGGGCGAGGACGGAGAGTGGCGAGGGGAAGTGAGCACGGCGCTTAAAGACGGGGGGTCTTTGGGGGCGGAGAGGCCGGGCATGGCGGCGATTGCGGGGCCAAGCGAAAAGAGCCGGAGCGCCCTGAGGGAGTCGCGGACATGTACCGGGAGGAGTCCGGTGGCGGCCAGCCCGGTCTGACTCTTGACGCGCGGCTACATTAGAGACACGGCGCGCTACTGTGGCGAGCGGCGCGCATGCGAGCGGGACTGGCTTGTCGGCCACGAAGCGATGACGCGCGGACATAGGGGAATGGGGGAGGTGGGGAGGGGGGCGCCTTTCCCCTCCAATCCCCCAGCCTGGGGCCCCCTACCGAAGATAACTCAAACATGCGAGATGGCGGGAGTAGCGGCGGACCGCGGCCGAGGGCGACGGACCGCCACAATCGGCGCGGTGGGGCGATCAACGCCGCGACTTGAGAGATATTTTCAGCGATGGCGCGGCAGGTGTAGCCAAGACGCACGGCGACCGTAACTTTGCGCGGTGCCACCAGATTATTAATGTGCAGGAAACTAATATAAGCCTACATGGGCGGAGGGGGGGGGGCGGGGGGGGGGAGGACGACATTAGTGATCCGTGTAATGCCAATGATTAGCGGCAGTCGCTCGTATGACTTGTAGTAACTACCCGTAATATTATGACAAAGCCACTCATAACGTGATGGGAGGATGCGGGGCTTTGAAACGAAAGAGGCCGACCGTAGCTTGAGGTGATGTGATTACGCTATATATGTGTTCCCATAGAGGTTAGAGATACCAAGCCCTCAAAACAATAGTATATGAGCAGTGGAGAGCGGCAGACTAGCACGTTGTGACCAATTTCAATTTCTTTCGCTCACGAGAACCCCAAACCCCTATGTGAGAATGAGATGTGACATACGGGTGACGAAGCACTGCTAGCTACTAGCGCCCCAAACGCGCTAGCGGTCGCGATGCATTGTACTTTAATGCATGTAATGCCTTGCATGATGCGTGTACGATTGCAGGCCGTGAGTTCATCGTTTGTTCTCCAAGTAACGCCAAATGATGTATGGATTGTATGACAGTAGCGACACACATACCGGTGTGGCATGCAGCGGTACCTGGGCGGCGGACTGAGTGTGTGGGTGCTCTCGGTCGACCGTGTTGATCACTGTCACGGGTCTGGTTGGGCCGGCATTTGGCCATGCCACGCGTGTAAGCGTCTGGTTATTGAGGCGGACTGCCGGATGACCTTGAGTCCGTGAGACTGCTCGCGCGGTAGTCCGTATGTACGTGATGAGCCCTCCCCGCATTCCAGCCGCATTTCTTATGTAATAATGAATCCCCTAGATTTCCCAGTCTGCCCCATCTTGGGTGCGTCCTCCGCGCGCCTTGTGTATGCCGAAATCGATTTACACGATTTTGTACAGGGCGACTATCTACCTGCAGCATATAGCGCTGTATCATCTTGCCCCATCGTAAACTCTAATCCGCGCCAGGCATCGTAAACCCTAAAACCCTAAGCCCTAAACCCGCAGCGCGTCATCGGCCCGAGTAAATTCCTTACCAGAAGTGCGCTGTTTCGTTCTCATCGGTGAAATTCTGGTAGCAGCAGCTGCGCGTGATTGGGACCCCTCTGTCCGTTGATGGACACAGTGTCAACCTATTGCCGAGTAGAGCTGTCTCATGTCCCCTATACGGTACCAACACGATGTGGTAAAGTTCGCCCCGGGAGATCGGCCGAAGCCGCCCCAGCACTTGACCTCTTGCGCCATCTGCAGTTGTAGGTCTGGCATAGCCCGTAGACCCATGCCTCATTCGAACCCCGAAGACGACGGTGGTATAGGGATGAATACAGCATGCGGTACTGTTACTGGAATACGACGAGTATCCCCAAGCAATCGTTGTCGTAGTAGCAGGAGTGATTACATCTTAGCAAGCGGGACGTACAGCCAGACAGATTTCTCGATTTTTCAGTCTGTGCGGCTCGGTGCCGTCACCTCCGCCCTGGCAGGTCTTGACGCAACCCCCGACACGAAGCCTTGCAGATTCAACAATCCTGGTATGCTCGCGTTATCGATACCGTAAATCGGAACACAATCATCTGTAATTCGACCGTGCAAATCCCCTCCGTCGGCACATCCACGTTTCCGGACGTGGACGTGGGTATATATTCACGGTGCCATATGAACATGGCTAGTACCTGTAGGCAACTGCTAGCAGTACTTGTTCTGAAGAAATACCGGTACCTGGCCACGCGAGCAGGAGAAATCCTTCATCAGCTGGGGAGCAGCAGTTCAGGCACGTCCTGCAGAAGCAACGCTCAGGATATGATCGCCAGAAAGCGGCCCAGCGACACCCAGTGCTGCGTGTCTTTCCCGCTGGCTCTGATCCTTACTTTGAGCCGCCTACCAGGAGCCCTATCCCGCCCAGCCTGGCGACCTCAGCATGGGCAAGAAGTCAGTACTTTGCCACCAACAGCCATACACTCTTTTCGTGTCTCTGCTTCGCAGTTGCTTCACCAGGGACACTACTAACCAGCGCTGCGCGGTGTCTTCTTCAGGAAATCTGGTCGCCAGAAGCTGTGATAGAATCAGAGAACTTTTGCGCTGTACAGGACTATGGAGCTGCATGCGACAGCTTAACGGATGACACCGACTCTATTCAAGATGCGATAACAGCTTGTGCATATTCTGGAGCCGTGCACTTCCCCGCTGGCCAAGTATGATTCCAATTGCATCCCGCCTGTCAATCATGCAGGGGCGCATAGCCATGTTCGCATTTGTTGCAAGCATGCCCGTCACGACCTGCATGAAGTTTACTGATAGTTGAGATGGTAAGGTGCCACCTGACGTGGTCATGGATGCAGGTCTGCATTTCTCTACCTCTGGAGCTGTTGAGTGGAACCACCCTGTACCTGCCGGATAATGCCACACTGAGGGCCGGTAGCCGGCTCATGTGGCAGGTCAATGGTAGGCAATTCAACTTCTTTGATGTGCATCATAAGAATGATATTGCGGTGCTTGGTGGAGGCACAGTAGACGGCAACGGGGAGCAATGGTGGGGGGAACCTGGTGTGCGACCACGCTTATTCCATTCCATCGCATCAAGTCGGATATCCTTTCAGAACGTCACGCTGCTGAACTCTCCTGCCATGGCACTGGTGCTCTGGGGTCCATGCTCCCAGGTAGGCAGCTCGTGCTATCATGTCATGCACCTCCAAAGCATCTTGCCTGGTTCAAGGATTTAAGTTGTCACTTATTTGTTGCCTGCTTGCTGTGCCCCAGAACAGATCTGGATAGGCGGGGTGACAATCCTGACACCAGCCATTGGAGAAACTGATGGCATTGATGTCGGGTGCGATGGGGTACACATCCACAACACTACCGTCATAAATGGCGATGATGGCATCGTTATGAAAGGATCTGCGCAGAACGTGCTGGTGGAAAACTGTTATATGGGCTCTGGAGTTCCCTATTTTGGCAGCCCAAGTCATGGCACTGGGGATGGCATCGTTGTGGGCACATCAAACGCGGACATGCGCAACATAACGTACAGAAACTGCACGGTGGAACAAACTTTGCGTGGCATCTCCATCAAATTCAGAATTGCGCAACAGGGACTGGCGACAGACCTGGTCTTCGAGGACATAACAATTATCGAGCCCAAGGCCTATGGACTCTTTCTGCAGATTGATGCAAATCACGCACTACCTCCCTCATCATACCCCGCTGCTGTGGCGCCATTGCTGTTGCGCGCTCCAACTCCACTCCTCAGATCCAATCAGCCAGGCGTCCAGAGTGTCAACGTGACCAACATCACATTTAGGCATGTCTCAGTCAGAGCTAATATTGGAGGTGTGTTTCGGTGCTTATCCACAGACCCTTGCACTGGCATCCGCTTTGAACATGTGCATTTCAGTGGGTTGAATCATACTAAAGCAAGTTGCCACTGGCGGGCAGCGTATGGCACAGCGGAGGATGTATCTCCGCCGGAGTGCGTGCCACTTGCTCCAGAACAAGCAGACATGTAACTTCATAAGTTTTCATCGGAACCCATGGCATATCAAGCGTTGAAATAGATGAGTGCGTGCGGTTTTGCCACAGCGGACAGGGCATGCTTATTTCAGAATAATCACAGAGTTAAAATTGTGAATTGTCGGCAGACTGCCATGCAGGCATAGCCTGATATACAGAGTGCATAACACAGAGCAGAAGATTAAGAGAGGGTGCAGACAGTATACGCGCGGATGACTGCCAGGCATTCCTTTTTGCGGCAGGCATCCCGGCCTAGTTCAGTGGCAGCATCGCCAGGAAGGTGATGTCCACTTGGGCACCATATCAGTGTTTGCAGAGTCACTGCAGTCAGTCATCGCGGGTAGATGTGAGGAGGTGGATCATGTAGCTGAGCTGTCTGAAGAAGCCATCTCAGCTGATGCAGTGCCCAGCAGATCAAGTCGAGATAGTCCACAGAAGGACGCCAGGAAACCAGGCAGAGTGTGGACTCAGCACTCCATGGATCTCGGGTAGTGCACCAGTTGCAGCTAGCCTTCAGTACTGGATGCGTAATGTGCACCGCTGTTATTCTGATGTGAATTCAGTTAGCAGCCTGGGACTTGCTTGGCCAACAGATGTTTCTTGGCGAAATCAGCGAGGGTAGCTGAAAATGGCATCACTGTGCTGTTCCATGTTGCGCCGCCTTCAACAACGCCATATGGCCTGCTGTACTCAGAGGTGCTCTTTCCCCAGTCTTCATATTGCCACTCCCAGAACAGGCTCCCCTGCCATACACAGAATGCCACACACGGCGTGTGAGCACAGCGCCTGATAGGGTAGATGGGTGTGGCCACTTGATACTACCAAGCCGCGGCAGTTTGGAGGACCACCGAGCAAGTTACCTTCAAAACACCTCCTTTCCTTGCGCTCCGGTTGGCAATCCTGTAGATGGCGTTGAAGTATGGAACTCGTGTTTCGTCTGCCTCATTTGCAGTCTCGTTGAGCTTCTTCCCAAACTGCAAACATCAGAAATATTGCAGTCATTGGCCAACCAATGTCTTGTTAGGAAGTCTCTACTGCTTCTCCGCAGCTATTCCAACGGACTTACCTCCTGCATGATGAGGGGCTTTCCCAGCGCTTTAGCGTCCTGCATATGCGCCAGGAGCCAGTCCGCAATGAACGGCATTGTCTCCTCCTCTACACCCCAGTCATCAATCCTGGATGCGCAAAGCATTAGCCACAGTTTGATGGTTTGGTGAAATTCTGGTACCACACATATGTTGTAGACAAGGAATGTCATCAGGATGCTAGTATCTTGAAGACTAACAAGAATTCACAGCACTTATCTCACCAGAGATGCAGTGTGGCAAAGTCAATATCAGGAATGGCAGTGTTCTTGATGAAGTCCTGGCCAGTGCTCTCCGACCAGGTGGGAGCTTCAGCCAAAGAGTCACCAGGGCGCAAACCAGGGTTTACTCCAACATTGCTTCCCCTGAAATCATCTGGCACTGCGTAGAAGCCCTGCCGGATCAGGAAACCAGCAACACATTCACATTGTTCTGAGCTTCATTTATATCAAACCGACAGCAATGGCAATTGGCGAAACATAGCTAGCTGAAGGCCATTCATGTATAGCGCACTTGCCTCTGAGCCAATCCCAACTGCACAGCAACAGACAGTGGATTAGTATGGAAGTAGGCAAAACGCGTATAGTCAAAACAAAGTATAGTATGAACATCACACTCGTGCAATTAACAGCCATTACCCAGGTGGTTTGAGTCGATGGATTTTATGTGCCCTGCCATATCATGCAGCCAGTTATGTAAATCCCTCTCGCAGGTCTCCCTCATCGCGACATCGCAGCGCGGCTCATTCATGATGTTCCATGCCAGAATGGCTGGGTCGTCTCTCCACTTGATGCCATTCTCAGAGTTCACACTGCAGTTGCAACATATAGCAAGCTTAAGTGTGCATAGGTCACTATGACATTCAGCACTACACATTGATTGCTGGCATGGATATGCGTATTCGAAATCGAAACCTGTCACTATCAATATAAACACATACCAAATACGCTGAACTCCTATGGTGGCCGTGCGACGGAAGGAATTTTACTTCATCGAAGATGCCGAGAGATGTAAAACATAAGGTAATCTGCATCACATTGAAGGCTTCTGCTTGCACTCGCAACAGCAGACAATGAATTCATGGGCCAAGTAGCCCGGAAACACATACAATTAGTATATCCGCAACCGTGAATGCAGCTGATAGTATATGAAGTCGCCGGAAAGCAGTGAGTCGTGAGTAATTGCAAATCATGCTTTGTCATAACGTGAGAGCTGATACACATCAGTCATATTGCTGCCTTCCTTATCTATGTGGAACTGCACATGTTCTGTGGCTCACTTCCGAGTGTTACTATTACTTCTGGCTATTTGCAGGCAGTGTTTGCATACATGCGCTGTAAAGCTGTCCATATGAGCTTATACAAAGCTCTACAGCTAGTCAGGTAGCCGCGAACATGATTTGTCACATGGTATATTGCCGGGGATTTGCAAGCAAGATATGTTCCTCTAGTGTGACTGCCGGCAAAGACATTCATTGATGTTCGTGGCAAAACACAAATCTGTTTATTTGTTCCACTCACCGGTATAGCAGGGTTGAAATATGCTGCTTGTATTTCTCTCGCGCCAAAGGGTTTGTGAAGAAAATGTCGTCAGGGTTCTCTGGGCGAGGCATCCCAAGTGCATCTGCAGTCCAGTTTGCAAAGTTGGACTTGCTGTCAACAGTAAGCCAATTGTTCGCAAGAGGAATTATCAAGCGCAGGCCATATTTGGATGCTTCATTGATGATCAAGTCCATGGCCTTCAGCGCATCCTCATTGTACACTCCATCTGACATCTGAACAGGAAACTCCTCCTAATTCATGGGGCAGCATAGAGTGGTGTCAGTGTCTATGTTTTGGCCTCGTTCAGAAACCAGGCGATGCTGTTTTCACATCAAAATGGCCATCAAAGAAGATCATGTCAGATGTATGTACATAAATGAGGACACAGAAAAATCGCTGATATGGCATAAGGATTTTGTAGTCATTCCAGTTTTGCTATAGTGCTGCAAATGCTTACCGATATCGCATGTGCAAAAACGCGAAGTGTGTTGAACTGTGTTTTCTTTGCTGTCTCCATATTTGCCTGAGGCAACATAGCATACAGACAGCCATAGTTAGTTTTTCTGTTCAAGATGTGATTTGCAAGTAGATTGCTACGCCAGGAGACATGCATTTCATAACATCGTACCTTCACGAATTCACGGCCACCCTCTGTCCAGTTGTCTGGCAGCGCAAACTCTTGGCCAGCTGCAGCCTCCAGCAGCCCCCACCTGTGGGCATCCAATGATGAACCTCATTGTGGTCACTGTAAGAGTTTGTACAATCTCAAACATGCATGAAATAGCATGTGAGAAAGTAACCATTTGAACATTGGTGTAACAGTCCTCAAGATTCCCGGAGCGCGTTCTGATCTCTCACATGTTACAAGGTAGGCGTATCTTTGGATACTACTTCATTGTGGTGATGCTTTCGCATGCAGTGACAGTCGTGCATGATATGACGATTGCATATCTACTGCATTAATCAGACATGATATATAAAATATGAATCGCCAGATGTGATGCCCTCTAGCTACGTACAGTTCCATGTAAGGTTTCCCTCTCTCTCTCTCTCTCTCCCTCTCTCATCTCAATCGCTTGATGCAATTTTAGTCAGCACTTCATCAACGATACTTATTCTATTGATTGGTACAGCATCGGCATGTGAAGCAATTTATTGCAGATATAGAAAATACAAGTGAAGATAGCTATCATTCACGCTGGCGTTAAGTCATGTGTACATGATTGTCCATTCAAGTATGCGTGTGATTTAAGTGGCACAATCACTCACGAGTTCCATCCATTTGCAAAGTACTCCCGGCAGTTTTGATCCACGAGCTTGTCCCCGAAGCGCTTGATGAAACCACTGTACGTCTCTCCAATATAGCTTTCAGGATGCTTTGCTCCATGTTGCACTGCTCCATCCACTGACGCAGTCTTTGCAGACAGCAGCAGAACTGCAAGTACGGCACAGGTCGCAATCCTGCTCGGTCTTGCCACAGAGCGTGTGAAAACCTCTGGACCGTGTGTCCTTAATGTCATAGTGTTGATTGACGGGCCCAAGTGAACCTGCGAGCAGAAAATCAGGTCTTGTACGTCATACGTGACAACCATCTCTTCATATACACAGATCAGCCACAGATCAGCCATATACCAGATCAGCATTCTTTGATACACTTTGGTGACACTTAGAAATGGTGAGATGTTTATCTTTTATGAATTAAAGAAAGATCAAGCATAAAATCCAATCAGCGGCGTCGGCGAAGTCTTGGACTGCACAAGAGTGGTGACAACGTTGCCAGATACATATTTTCGGCTGCAATGACTGGACCTCTGACAACTGTGGTACCTACAAGGATGGACGCTGGCTGCTCAGCCTCGACTGTTCCTGTATGCTATTTGCCGTCTTTTCTTTAAAAGCAAACATTCACACTGAGACTGCTGATTTCAATCAATCAAAAAGGCCATATGATTTATTCAAACATTTATCGAGAGTATTCTATGACTCACTGATTGGCAGCCAGTAAGCAATAATTGCCGCCCATGCACTGTTTAGACTCGCGGGCATTTGCAATTGCTTTCAACCACGCGTAGTACTCGCAGTCTGTCATAAGTATGGCTTGTGCTGCTTTCCGGGCCGGCCATGCGCAAGTCCCGGTAGCGCGCTATCGGAGAGATGATAAATCATGTAAACAAAAATCGCTTGGACACCGCGCCCCGATCTACCCTCGGTTGGTCGGAAATTCCATGACATTGCGAGTATCCCCACCCCGGGACAGTGACACTGCTGGCAGCTGCTCTTCTGTCTGTTTGATGTTCGTAGTTCTGCACTAAGCTGGTGTTTGAATATATCTGTCGGCTGAAAATTTATATATATGTGCTGTCGCTGATGCTGCATATGCGGGTGCAAGGTGCGCACTACTACTGAAAGCACGGAAGGACGCCGGGACGACCACCACTTGTTACCAGTCTCACGCCTCAGCAAACGTCACGAATTCCTCGTATGGGTGATGTATATGGACCGGATAGCCTCGACAATGCGAACAGCAGGCCGGAGCAGGCCCAAAGTCAGAGATTTTTATGAAGTCGCGAGTCCTGCCTGACTCAGACCGCGGGCGTACAAACCAAATAACCTTTCTGGCTCGCGCGCTACTGATCAGTCGACACTACTTATTCCGCGGGTCACTTTGTTCGTCGGGTCACTACTGAAGGCTGATGTATGGCGAGATACTTACTGCAGACGCACGACGTTACTATGTTTTGTTCACACAGCTTGAGCGCACGGCTCGGGAGGCCGGAGGTCGCACCTTCTCTGACGCTTCTAAAATATGTGATCGATAGACCGCTGCACAGCGAATTCAGGAGTCGAGGAACGTTCGGCAATAATAATGCTACTTCAGCAAGCACCCTGCGCCTAGGTATCCTGCGCTCCGAGGAAAATCCGACCTGCTGCTATACGAGTACAGCAACTGCTAGACTGTGGCTGAATAGGCAGTGCTGCCTTCTTGGGAGTGTTGACCCTCCGAACGTGCAGCTAGACGATTATGTGATACTACTCGGTGGCGGATCGTAGAGGCAGCTATATATAGTCAAGCAACCATCGGAAGCAGAAGTCCCCCCCCCCCCCCCCCGGCGCGCGCGCCACCGGCAGCACGGGAATATTTCATCGTCACGCAGCACCATCATATCAGGAGTCTGAACTATTAGTCGCTAATAGTATCCGCCTTGTTACAAACGAAGCAGTCGCTACGATACTTTGTTTCGAATGACGGAAAGTGTGATCACGGTACGACCACAACCACGACCATGACGACTACGAACGACGCCGCCGACGACGACCACGGATTTCGGGATTATTTCGCCTTCTTCGGTTTCGATTCTGTTAGTTTGTATATATTATTCTTCGATTTTCTGTTGTCATGTTGTGTAATAGAGTTGTTTTGGAGGTTTTGAGGATGGCGATGCTGGTCTTCAAGTTGGAGGATGCATGCCATAAACTATCGCAAAATAGCAGTAGTGACAATGTCTGCTCGTTATCGCACCACAATTTACTTGTAATGCTTATCTAGTCCCTTATCTCAGTTCCCTTTATTATGTTGAGTGGCCGAAATTGGTCCCCGGTGCGATTTGTGTTCTATAAAGTATTGGAATTTGGAGCGGCCAAACCTAAAATGCACCGAGTCGGCCCGCGTGGATAAGTATTAGTTTATCGATTCAAGTACGAATCAAATTGAAAGCGAGGGTGCATGTCTGCATGCTTGCATGCCCGCGTGCGTGCGTGCGTGCGTGCGTGCCTGTTGATGTGGAAATAACTATGATAGCGCTTCTGCATTGAGTTTGCCAACTCAAGTTTGCAATCTAATCTGCCGACTCGGTGCAAATTTGCCAACTCGGTGGCAGCATGACGGCGCTTCTGCGTTGATTGCTCTCGCAGAGCGCGGAAGCGACGCCTGCGCTCAGACTCGGCAAAGGAAAATTCATTTGCGCGCACTGCAGAGAATAAGCGCAAGGCACCAACCGTCGAGGTGAAGCGCGAGAGATCCGAACCCACCAAGCGCAACACGATCATCGACGGCGACACCAGCGGTGCGGAGGCAGACCTAAAGGGGCGGAAGCCCGCGCCTCGGCCGCAGCCTACCTTCTTGGTGCCGGAATCGGCCAATAAATAAGCCGAAGCCCACAGCGGATCTGCCCCTCTGGTGCCCAAGTGGCTTCGTGGCACCCTTCAGCCCCACGCACCCAGGAGGCATTGCCTCGCTTCGACGTAGTCATCAACGCCCCCCGGTTACCACCCCCGTGTCGGCGCATGTGCAGGCGTCGTTTCTGTCGCGGCCACTTCCATTCGCATCACCAGATGTGGAAACAGCTATGCCGCCAATCAACGATCCTCTTTGGCTCTCGTCCGTGGGAAACGGCATCTTCCTCATGAACCGCGTCCACTCGTTCGTTGGCGACGCCGATATGCAAAACAGATTGGCGAGATTGAACTCCAAGCTCACTGCCATGTACGGGAGTGGAGAGATTACCGCAGAAAATGGGCCACCGTGCACACGCTTGATTTCGTTGAGCCTCCGCAGGAAGACTAGACGAAAACGAAACGCCTTGTCGATGGCCTCGGCGTGATTCCGGGCGCGCGCGAGGTGAAGTCTGGATTAGCTACATGGACGCAAGATGGCAGCTCGTCGAGGGCCACGAAAAGAGTAGACATGTGGGCTCTAAAACACGTCATCGTCCTAAGGTACTCCTCATGGGCTGGCAGACGCCGGTCATCCAGCTTGAGGTACTCGTTCGCCATGTCGTTATGCAAGGAGAAAAGTCCAGGCACCCGGCCGACCGGTCGAACCTCTTCATAACGAGACTCTGCTCGGTCCAGTAACTCTGGCACCGCGAGGCAGTCGTCCTCGTCACTCGCGGATTTTGCTCCGACACGGCTGCGATGGGCTAGCTCTAGCAAGTCGGGACGGGCTGCATGTCGGTTGTCCCGTGAAGCGCTGCCCGGAACCAGAGCCATGCATGTGCTCCGTCTCCATAAACAACACAAATGCAAGCCGTCCATCGGCCCAACGTCGATGAGAGCTTGCGCGGCAGTGTAGACTTGGCGTGCACGTGCGCTTGCGGAGACTCGAGCATCGGCTCGGCGACAGGTTCTTCTCCATTTGGCATATGGTGACGCACAGACGTTCGGACGAGAATCACACACATGGGTGTGCCGGCTGTGGTCTTGAAACAACTTGTGACCTTGCTCGCAACATGATACGAGATAGTTAATCGCGAAACTGGAAGATGACAAGCTCAACTGTTGTGACTGCTTTTCCGTCTACACGTGATGCGCCCAAAAGGGCGCAACGGCGGGTGAACTAGTAAATAGTAACATGTACCAGTTTGCAGCAACGTAGCCGGGTGACAAGCGGTTAGGAAAGGAGGAAACCCCATTAACTAGTTTGGATCATTACTTTGCTTGGTGATACCAAAAATGATGAAAATGAGGCTACGTAGCCCGGACGCAGGCAAGTGAGCAGGCCGACATGCACTCCCGCTTTCGATTTCGTACATGCATCGTTAGAGTACATGATACTTATCGACGCAATTCCACGCACGCGGGTAGACTTGCGGTGCATTTCAGGTTTGGCCGCTCCAGATTTTAGTACTTTATGGAACACAGGTCGTAGACTTGCGGTGCATTTCAGGTTTGGCCGCTCCAGATTTTAGTACTTTATGGAACACAGGTCGCACCCGTGTCGAATTTCGGCCACTGAAGATATGGGAATTAGCGACCATACGGTATGACTGCGAGCAATATATCGCTATTTTAGCGATATGCTAACTTGTACTTATTGAAGGGCGGGAAAACACAGACAGGCACCGCCGCCGTTTCAATAAGTTATGCCACCTGCGCCGGAATATTACATATGGGGATATGTAAATATAAATAGTATATAAAGTATCAACTATATAAAATGCACACACGCACAGATACAATTGCATATACAGTACTACGTTATATTATGCGTAAATCATAATTCTACAATATTCAGACCGGTCGGAGTCAGTGTTCCTTCGTCACATCGTGCAGGCCACAGGGTCAACGCCCCAGTCCAGAACCAGTAGCCGCTCAGCGATGGATGACCTTCAGCGCTCTCGTGAGAGCTGAGGCCAGCCAGATAGAGTAGGCGCGCAGCAGGCGGCGCAGGATGCTTGTCGAGAATCTGCCGTCACTGCTGGTGGCTGATCGATCCAATCACCGCCGTTGCCACGAACAATCCCTAGTTGGGAGCGACTAGCGACTATTGTATTCGAATACGGCGCTGCTGATCTCCCCGGGCAGCGGGGCCAGCGGCCTGTTTCCTCTGCGTCTGAGGCGCCCAAACTCCGGGCTACGAGTACGGTACCGGTACTTGTAAAGCGCGCGGTTCACAGCAATGGAGGTGCAACAGCGTGCGCGTCGCTCCCGCCGATAGAAAGAGCAAAGCAGTGCTCATACTCGTACGGTCTTGTCAACAGCCGACAGTCCGCCAGGCAGTGTCCTATAAGCCGTGTTATCTGGGGAACATTGCTCGACTCTGCTGCGTTGACTGCCAACTGCAGACTCGCAGTCCTGCAGTTCGTCCTCGGCGATGGATAAGCAACAAGCAGTCCTGCAGGCTGCTGTTGCAGCGTGCCCAGAACTCAGTGGTGTCCTTGAAGTCCTGGCTGCAAGCCTTGCGCCAGGTATGTTGGTTCGTAGCGCTGGGTGTTGCACCAGCGCAGCGCTGCCGGTCTAGGCACATGGGGGCTTAACCAGCAGGTGCATGGGGCAGAGGTGTATCTTGAAGCACTCCACTGGTGCTCCACTGCTCTGCAGGCCAGCTTGCCACCAGAAGGGCGTGGGAGGAGACAGAGCAAGCTAAGCTGCAGTGCAGGCAACACAGGACACGGTAAGAATGCAGGAGAGGCAGCTTTGCGGTTCCGTGACATGAGATGGCCAGTCTGTCTGCCTGCAGGGCCAGGCTGGCGTGTGTTGCGTATGACATTCCTGGGTAAACAGGTATCTGGAGCTTGCATGCCTGGAGGACGCACTCCAAGAGATTATCGACGATTTCTACAGCAGCACACAGGACAAGGATGCCTCCTCCTCAGCTGCGATGGAAACAGATGGGCTGTGGTGCACGGCGGAGGTTTACCAGTCACTCCAGACTTCCCTTGCAGTACGTGGCCACTCCTCGCCTCTGTGGGTGAAAATCCCCGCCGGCACCCATGCACTGCATTCTGACGCCGTGGTATGTTGCGCCACTGTGCAAACGCAGGGCGCAAGCGCCGCGCAGAGGCTGCGCATCCCTGAGTTCCCTGACACAGCAGGGTCACAGCATAGCCTCCACCGCGAGGCAGACGACTGCATGAAGATGCTGCTGGGTCTGAACGCGGAGCATGTGCAGCATCCTATCTCGCGGAATACGATTGTGCGGCAGACATGCCTATGCCCATTCGAGTTTGCTGGCCCCGCTTGCTTGTATTCCTAGAGCGGATCACGGCACTCAGCAGTCCGTCGGTGGCTATGCAGAGGCAGGTGATTCCAGAGCTGGAGCGCCGGCTCAGCAAGCGTCTGGGCTCACTGGAAGAGCTGACTGGAGTCTCGTCTGGTGAGTTGCAGAAGGATGCGGATGGTCAAGCAGTGGTGGGTCAAGCTGTGCCTCAGCTGCCACTGAGCCCCTGCTGGCTTTCAGGCAGCGATGACGAAACGGGGGTGGCTCAAACGCCGGCGGCAATACTGGCGGCCAGAGTGGAAGATCTTGAACGGTCCTAAGACGCAGGAAGCCACACTCCTAGGCAAATTGCGCGGCCAACTTCTCGGACTGCATGAACACCCTGATGCAGCTGTTGTCCAAGCTCTCCGAGCTCATTCAGGGACACAAGCATGGATGCGTCAGGAAGGACCTAGAGGTGCGGGTGATGTGGCGGTCTTTTGTCAAGCCCCTGCTGCATTTTCCTTACATGGCGATGTGCGGCTTACTGCGCGTGCGTTTCCATGCGGTGTCCAGGCACAGGCGCAGTACCTCCAGGCGCACTGCAGCACGCTCCTCCTGAAGCTGGACACACTACAGCATCAGATAAAGTACAAAACCTACACCTCCCAGACAGTGCCTGCGCTATGTGCTGTCGCGGGTCACCTTCAAGGCCGCCGGAAAGAGTTGGAGGATAAGTTGTCAATGGTACCGCTTCCCGCTTTGGGGACCTGCAGTCCTTGAGGTCCAGACTGCGCTGCGAGAGGGGCATGGCATCGTTGCCCTGTGTACCATTGATTGTTTGTCAACGCAGGTACAGTGCCAGCTTGCAGCCTACAGGCAGGGCGGCCAGGAGCTGAAAGAGATGGGGAGACAGTACAAGTCCTACAAGGTACAAGCCCACCCGCATCCATGTACAAATACCTCATGATCATGATGTTGGAGCGGCAGCTGGACTGGCAATGGAGTGGCCAACCTTTCAGCCTGCTTTGCCGTCTATACCATTCTGCAACTCGATCTCACTGTACACGTGCTCTTTGTGGCAGGATTCCATCTCCGATGCCAAGTATGCGTTGGAGCAAATGGAGAGCTTGGCCCTGCAGGAGATCTAGCCTGCACGCTATGTATGTTAAATCGAATGCGCTGCTGCCCAGTGGCCGCCATGCCGGCTGCAGTCCCTCTGTTTTCGTATTAGATATATATGATGCAATTGCAAATGACGCCGGAGCAGTGTATTTTGATGCAGCGCTGGAGTAGAGAGAAGGCAAGCTTGCTTTCAGTGTTATCAGGGTATGTATCTCAGTTTCAGAATTACAGCTGATTCCGCGTTGTTTTCAGTTGTGTATTAAAACGTGCAGAGGTGCGTATGACTGCACAGAACCGGGCTTCTTCTGATCAACATGATAACCGCTAATCATTGACTTGTTTCCATGAATCAACATCAGCCCCCGCTTTCAAGTTTCGAGCAAACCTTTAGAGGATGCTTTGCTCGGGAAACCGCGGCTCGAACTTTTCAAGCATGTGATTGATGCAGTTGGGCAGGGATGGTGCTCAGTAGTACTGCGCCTAGCTATGGTATGCTTAATGTGATCCCCGCCAGCCCCCGCTGTGAAGATTAACGCATCGCTGCCATGGAAGGCCACACCGTTGTCGCATCCCCGATCAGCGGCAGTGGTCGGCTGTTGGTGACCCGTGCCGCTCAGTTGCTTGGTTTCAAGAGATGCAGGAATTTGTGCAGACAAAGCGCTGTTCGCGAGTTGTGATCTGATGATGCCACGCGTCTGGCAGGTCGCGCCAACCGCAAGGAATGCAGTTTCTCCGGGGCGCAAGCTCCTGTGCTAGACTACTGGCTTTATGGTAACAAGACAATGTGGCATGCTATCTGGCTGCAGGCGATTACGCGCCCTCAATTACGCGCAGTATTTTGGTATTTGTACTTTCAGACACACATACCTTTCCGAGTGGGAGCAGGGGCCTCCGGGTAGTCTCTTGCATTGCATGGGTGACCCGAGTGTATTAAATATGACAGGGAATGGTTGCGTGAGGAAAAGTCGCAACCCCCTTGGGGCAGCCTGTGATGACACTGCTTGCAAAGGTGGGACACTGTCTGCGTGTAGGGCAACAGGGCGAGCGCCCTTAGAGCCGCCCGGTTGCAGATGCAGCATCAGATGATGCAACCCCTGTCCCTGGCCGCAGCTGGGCTTAGCTGGACTATGCGCGGCCACTGTAGTCGTTGGTGCCCGTGTTGACAATGATCTTCTCACCCTGCTGGATGAAGAGAGGCACGTTGACGACTGCCCCGGTCTCCATCTTGGCAGGCTTGTTGCCGCCTGCAACCAGGGGGGCGATAAGCGTCAGCGGCAGAGGTGTCACTCCAGATGGGGCGCCCAAAAGGCCGTTGTGGGCCCACCGTACCACTCTGGGTGTTGCCCTTCACGCCAGGGTCGCACTCCGCCACCACGAGCTCGACTGTGTTGGGCAGGTCCACGCTGATGGTCTTCCCCTCCCAGGTCACTATGCTGACAGTGAGCCCCTCCTTGAGATACTTCGACCAGGTCTCATCCTGCAGCAGGACAGCGTTGGCCATGTGATTCCGGCACCTGTGGAGCAGCCGGCTAGAAACTTCAACAGCAAGTGCGTGCGCGCCACGGGAAGGGAAGCGCACTGTCCCCCCGTGGAAATGACTACCTCGGGGATGCGGGACTCCTCGTACGTCTCCAAATCCATGAACACATACTGCGAGTACAGAGCAGAGCAGTCAGCGCTTCCGGCTTGTACTCAGCGCATGCACGTCTGAGCCGCAGTGACAACTGCGCGCTTATCAGCCGACGACGAGTGCGCCTCCTCAAACGCTGCACACCTGGTCGCCGTCAATATATGTGAACTGGGCATCCCTCTTCTCGACGACAGCAGTCTCCAGCTGCAGAAGCAGACAGGGAGGTGGGCAGCAGCCCGCCGCAGTTAGTCGCACCCACGTCCACCTCACAAGCGCACATGCGGTTGTTTGCGCGCTGCACGCAAGCAGCAGCTCATCGGCGACTAGCTGCAAGATGCCATGGCAGGGTGAAGACCCGAAATGATCCCCATGCCCTGTGCAGCCCGGGCGCAAGCAAGGGACACCATAACCACCGCTAGGCGGGAAACTTGAGTTCCCTTTTTGGGGGGGGGAGGGTGGAGGGGGGGCGGCACCGGCTCGCCAGCGCGGAAGGTCTTCTCCACGGTGTTTCCGCTCAGGTAGTTCCTGATCTTGGAGCGCACAAAGGCGGAGCCCTTGCCAGGCTTGACATGCAAGAACTCTGTTGCCAGGGTAAGCATCGTCAGCATGGCGCAGCGCTCACAGTAGTTAGGGCTAAAAAACCGCCGGGTGGGAGCTCATTTTCTTCGCCTCCGGGACAGGACTGGCAACAGAACAAGACCTTATGCTCTGGGCATCCAGAGAGAGAGAGAGAAACCTTACATGGAGCTGTGTGTGGTTTAAGGGCGTCAAGGCAACCTAGTTGGGTAAGCATCCATATTTGCTATCGGTGCTTTCTAGGTAAGGGGTGCGCAGACTCACCCATGACGCGATACGGGGCGCCATCAATGAGGATGGTCGTCCCATTCTTAATGTCGTTGGAGGTGATGTTGACGATCTGGAGAAGCCCACGCGGCCGGATATGGCGCCTTGCAACCTGTTGACAGCCCAAGCCCAACCCCTCAGAGCACGCGACTTCTTTTGAGAGTTGCGGGGGCACTTCGGAACACTGCACGCCGCCCAACGCCTGGTAGCGATCTTACCAGTGGTCGGGGCTGGATGTGCTGTCCCCTGAGCGACACAGCGCTGCTAGGCACACTCCTGCAACGTCCAGGGAGGGGAAGGAGAGGGGGGGGGGGGGGGGGGGGGGGGGAGGGTGAGTCACAAATCACCTAAGGCCGTCTGCGACTCGGTGTAGCCAACTGCCCCTATCCGAGGCAAGTCGAAGCTAAGTTGCCCACTATCGCTCGCTACAGTACTTATTCTGGAGACCTCAGCGAATCTGCGACTTGATAACGAAAGGATTGCCCTGCTGAATCTTAGGTGTCCCTGCGGTCACATATAGCTAACGTTCGGCTGGCGAGCGTGGTTGATGGCAACTCCGTCCGACGGGCGGCTGCCGACAGGGGCTCCGAGACGGGAAATGCCTGACCCCAACCGATAACGCGATACTACTGGCGCAGACGAGTCCATATATTCTTCATCAGGTGCCAGTGGGAGCCTGTGCACTCGGGCTGTGTCGTTTTCGTGTGCCCGTTGGGCGGATGTGGGGTGGTGCCAATGCACGAGAGGCGGCGGCCTGTACCTCGACGCGGCCATCGCGGGACGAACGATACGGGAAGCCATCCTTGGGTCTCCTTGCCGGAGGTGTCACGGAGCCTGGAATCAGGATACTGGAACACCGGTTAGGACGCGAAGGCCTGCGAGATATCAAAAGGGCGACCGAAGGAGGCGCAGCAGATCAATGCAACCTGCGGGGTCGGCGACGAGCAGATGGTATAGGGCGGATGAGGCGCCCCACGGCCGCGTCTGATAAGCAGGACGATAGGGCGACTACATGCACCGGGGGCTGTAACAAATCCACCTGGCGCTACTACTGCTAAAAGCTAAAGTACCAAAAAACGTACAAAACGATTATGGGTAGCGACTACTCAATAGTACTACTCGGCTGGCTGGTATGAATATGACATGGTGATAGAGTACATGAAAAAAATATAAATAGCCCATAAAGTTTGACGCTATGAAATTAAGCGTCCGAATACACCATATTCACACCAGTTCGATGCGGAAGGATGAGGAAGTATATAGCGACTACTGTAAGTATCATCGCAAAGGCCACGAAGTAGGCCATCACAGCGCCAGTAGTTCCAGTAGTGATGGGGTTGTTCTAGCAGGGGGAGAACGCTGTCAGTGGCGCTACTCCCCCCAAGTCCACTGTGCACGCGGAAAACAGGCTGGCGGCAGCAAAGTTTCATCCTGCTGTGGCTCTCCTGACCCCGGTTGTTGCTGAGCGTGTCGACCATCACACCGTCGAGTGCCAAGAGGCGCGCGCATCTTGCCAGCTGGACGTCCGGAGGCGGATGTTACACTGCCCCTGTGGCGCCAATATATGGCTGCGGCGAGGCGAAGTGTCCAGTGGTAGCATCCTCTCTACCGTGGCGGGATCCATACCCTGCCAGCGTGCACGCGGACGTTGCCTGGGCGGGTCGAGACTTGGTTCCCCAGTGGGCTGGAACCCCATCTGTGAACGAAAGCGGCCCACTGCGCCAACTACCCGTCGGAGCCTGTACAGTACCTGAATTGCCGATGCCTGGAAAGTCCCTAGCTGACACAAAGAAGGGCAGCCGCCGCCGCCGGTCATTGAACCCAATGGAGTGCTTGCCAGCATTCACGGCGAGCCAGGCGGATGAGGGGCGAGAGCATGTGGTGGCTGAGAAGCCCACCACACTGCTCCGCGTGTCATCCTCCCTTCAACGCCGGGTAGGTTCCTATATGCCTACCTAA
This sequence comes from Tetraselmis striata, assembly GCA_006384855.1. NCBI lineage: Eukaryota > Viridiplantae > Chlorophyta > Chlorodendrophyceae > Chlorodendrales > Chlorodendraceae > Tetraselmis > Tetraselmis striata. The sequence continues at coordinate 74,251 of VCJN01001416.1, forward strand.
AAACTTGCTCATGTCTACTTGCTTACGCCTGCTCCTGCATTCTGGCATGTGCATGTGCATGTGCATGGAAGAGCAGGCGTGTCAACCCGGCACTGATGCTACACCATCCGCTTCTGTCACGCCCATGCGGTGGCCCAAACAGCCGGTGCTCGCGATGAATGGGGACATCGGCGATGCACGCCAGGAGATTGTCCGGTCCATCTCCAAGCTGCAGGCCCCGACGTTTGTCAAGCGCGACACGTCAATCTCAGCAACTGTGAATATGGGAGCCGCGCTGGAGGATGGCATGCAGGTGCGTCCGCACCCCTGGTCCATGCCGTCTACACCTCGCAAGCTGTGCATGCGCGATGTGGTGCTTTCAACACATGTGCATCCTCCTCCCCCCCCCCCCCCCCCTGACCCCTCATGCCCCCCCACGCCGCCTCTCCCTCCTTAAAGCCTGTGGGAAGGGCGTTTCAGCGCCTCGCCAGTCAACGGATGGACTCCTCTGCGAGGTTGCCGACCATACCTCATGATCGCGAGGCCCCCAACCACAGAGGCAGGGGATGCACAGGTCATTGCCAGCACTAGCCACAAGGCAGAGGGCGGCAGGCCGCACTCCCTGGCTAGGATGGTAAGCTGGACGGCTAGCAGGTACGCGGATGCGTACGGCCCCATGCTTAGATGTATGCTTAGGGTTGTATGCAGGGGCAGACAGTGAGGCGGTGTCTCCACTGCCTGACATCATCCGTCTGCAAGCAGGAAGTTACTGGACGTTGCCATCAAGCGGGAGCAGCAGCAGCAGCCAGCGCGTCAGGTCGCGGAGCATGTGCGCTTGCGTGAACGGATGGCGCGGCTTCACCTTGTGGAGCATGAGCAGATCGGCGACGGCAATTGCCAGGTATGCCACCGCCGTTGACAGCTCTCCGCCATCCTCGCGATTTGCCAGCGCTGCTGACGACCGGCAGCTGACGCAACATGCTGCTGCTGCTGCGTGCAGTTTCGCGCCATCTCCCATCAGCTGTACGATACACCAAAGTGGCACCAGAACATCCGCCGGAAGGCGGTGGCGCACATGAAAGCCGACAGCGATTTCTTCGTTGCGTTCCTTGGCGAAGACTTTGATGACTACTGCAAGGAGATGCTGATGGCGGGTACCTGGGGCGATGAGCTGACGCTGGTGCGGCCGTCGCGGCAACCATGTGCTCGCTGAGAGTGAATGATACCCGCGCCACACACCCATACTGCAGTGCTGAGCTCGTACTGCCGTGCTCCCCTCGCAGCGAGCTGCGGCAGATGGGCTTGGAGTGACCATTCATGTCGTGACCTCCGAGGCGGAGAACTGGTACGTGCCGTCGTGTTTTAGAACTGCTCTCCGCGGACCTCTCCCCTCCCCAACCGCCCTCTCGTGTCCACACCTTGTTCCAGCTATGCGTGTGCTCACCGGTGTTGCTCACTCTCGAACCTGCGCTATGCCGCGCAGGTACATGGTGTACGAGCCCACAAAGCAGCTGTTGAAGAAGGAGATATTCCTCTCATACGTGTCCCCAATCCACTACAACTCCCTGACGCGCATGAAGCGGTCTCCGTCCGCTCCGCTGTAAGCCGCAGGTCCAATTGGCTTTGACATATTACCGTAGCCTCAGATACACCGCGGCCTTAACGAATGTCATGCCAATCTTCACCTCTCATTGCGCGCCAGGCTCCGCGAAATGTCTGCATCTGAACTATTCCGTTAGGCACAAATAGTAATGGGCATGCAAGCATCAGCATTGCACGTGTATTAGCGGTGGAGTGCGGCCTCGATCACTTTAAGTTCCTGTGATTTACACTGGACGTGCGGAACCTGTCGGGTGTTGATGCCAGAGTGCTTTCGAAGCTTTATGCAGCATGTGCTTGTCGCAAGGTCGGGCGGGCGGGCAGGGAATTGGCGTGCCCCACCGCAGCAGAGCTGGTACACCAGCATTATTGTAATTCGGCAACCACCGACTAGCTTTGCAACGATCTGCGTGTCGTAGAGTATAGTCATTAGCGCATGCCGGTTTTATCTTCGAGGTCTGGCGGAGCCCTCAGGCTTGGACTCGCGCAGCGTCTATATAGCGATCCCCAGGAAGTCTGAAACCCGGTGCAAGATGCCATACATTAATGTGCATTCTTAAGCGCATGTGAATGCGGTTGACAGGTCACTCTGCTGGGCCTCAACACTTACGAAGTCGCTGCTGCTATTGGTGTCCCAGGTCAGTACCTGGCACAGGCAGAAAGCCAAACAGTCGTTACTCCATGCCGATGCATACCTGGAACACTGCTCCAATCTCATGCAAGGCCAGCACGCCAAAGTATTTGCTCCGGAGTGTTGTAACAGCCCTCACCATCAAACATCTGAGATATGGAATTCTGCTTCTGCACACAAACAAATATACGTCACATGGTAATACAGGTAGGTGTATATATATGTCTAGTGCAGCGTTATGTGTGGTGTGGTGTAGTGTAGTGCTATGTATGGTGGTGTGTGGTGCGGTGGGGTGGGGTGTGTACGAATGATTTGCTGCATTCCACACTTTCAATCGTCGGTAGCGTCCTTCCACTTCTCGCCCGAAAATGCATAATGTCGCGTACGTAAGATAAGCTGCTGTAATGATGTTTTCTGCGTGATGTTGCCGTGGACAGCAAGGGGAAGCGCCAAGCCACCAAAGCAGCATTCGTAGTACATAGCAGGCGGCGTCAAGAACCGTTTGTCCATCGTCCTCTGCTACCACTTTGCCGTGCAGGATGACGTGTTGACACAACATGCCTCCTCTCTTGTAGCTTTGGGGGTTTGGGGCTCGCATGCATTGCTGCAGTGCCGAGTACCGCCCCTCGCGACGACATGATATACCTCATCTCCGCGGCGGCTCCAAAACCATAATTTTCGTTTTACAGAAGTTGACTAGAGTGTATTATGTTAGACAATGACTATGTAAGTGTGTGAACTATATGAGACGGATAGATAGGGGGAGATATTAAGGGCCGTAAGTGTAACAACACGGCACTAGAAACCAGGGATGCGCGATACAAACTCCGTGGTTCTCGCACATCCGGCCTTCCGCCGGAACTGCCCTCTGTACTGTTGAGGGAACTGATGAATCATCTCAGGCATGGCTCAGTCTAGGACTAAACTCGTAGTCCTTTCAGTCTGAATGATAAATTCATCAGGCGGAAGTGCCAGAAGTGCGGAACGGCGCGAGGATTGAAAGGTGGTTAGAGGTGAATTAAATCAGGCCAGTTCAGCCTGAATTCCGGGCATAAGATCCGTCTAGTTAGTATATCTTGGGAGAGGTGGGGGGGAGAGGGCGGCGGGGAGGGGGGGGGGAGGGGGGATTCCACCTGGAGTTCTGGCGGAGCAATACTCCGCTGTATTCCGCCTGGAGTATCGGAATTCCGTTCCGCCTTAACTGACATGAATCAGTTCATAGTATTTCCGGCGCAACCCTGGTAAGCTCGCTACAGCCGACACTCCAAGCCCATGCCAATACTTCAGGCGGAATGCCGCTCAAGCACCAACAGCTCCAAAGCAGTGCTACTTGCGCGGAGCAAGGGGAGCCGCCATTCTACTTACTACCATTGGGTAGTTAACGTGAAGTACTCCGAGAACTACATGCCAGCAAATGCTGTTGCATCGTTGGAACATTGTAATGTACCAGGGGACACGCCCCCGCTTTCAGGAGACAGTGCAAGACAGCCAGGAGGGATATACAACGGTAACAGACCGCTGAAATACACGCGGCCATTTCGCATCTCTGCTGCGCTGCCCCACTGCTAATCCATCTGCCGGTATTCCCTACAATGCCACTATTGTATCGTAACTGGCCTTTAATTAGTCTTGCGGAATGCTTCGGCAACTGGCTTGATGACTATAGCGGAGCGCCGCGTACCCAGGGCTTTCCGTAACTGGATTGCTGCCGAACGATGCGTTGCTGAACGGCCGGGTAGCAGAGACGCTGCAAAGGTTCACTGGTGGCCGTCCTGTCCCTGTGGGGGAAATATACCAGTATGGAGATACTTTACCAGGAAACCATGATATCGGATACATCACATGCAATTCAGGGGGGCTGCAGCTCGTACGTGTTCATGACGCCCCTCAGTGATTTACTTCACCCGCACAAATGGAGCTGTGCGTACTGTAGAGCCGTGTCAGCACCGTGGCGGCGGCAGTACTGCGCGCGAATATATCTGCCCCCGTAATAAATAAACATTTCCACAAAGATACGACTTTCTGCAAGGAAAGCAACGAGCATCACAGTGCCCCATACTTCTCGAGGTATGGTGATTTCTGCTGGACGAGTTGCGAGTGGCAGGTTGTTGAATGACGGGATCATACCGCGGGCGATTATATCAAAAGTCGTGCACCCCATAATGGTACAGCTACTGCTATTGGTACCTAGCTACAGCGCCGCCGCCATCGCCGTCACGCGTTGGGGTCATTTCTCAGCAGTCCCCTCCTCCAGAGGCTCCAGCGGCACAGCCACTGGAGGCTCGCCCGCACTGGGCGGGTGGTACATGCCGCACTCGTGGTTGTGCCGCCTGGAGGCCGTCGAGTTCGACTTGGCTGCGCGGCAGATGGTGATGCGGTCGTGCCGGGACAGCGCGTCGAGCACCTCCGCCTCCGTCTCCCACGAGTGCACGGGAGACCCGTCCTCCCGCACCGTCCCGAATTTCCTGAGCAGCACCGCAGACTTTAATCCCAACTCGCAGGGAGCGCACTGCGCTCGCACCTCAACATGCAGTAGAGGAACGACGAAGGGGGGGGGGGGGGGGCGGGGGTCCGCACCTGGCGCCAAAGCCGTGGTAGTAGTGATACTTCAGGTTCTTGCCGTTGTCGTCCTTCGAGCCAAAGCCGTACAGGGTGACCTTCTGGCACAGCTGCAGCAGCAGGTACACGCTCACAAACCCCGAGGAGGGCGTGCTGCCGCCCTGGTACGGGCCATACCCGGCCTTGCACAACCGGTCGCGGTAGCCTGCGCAGGGAGGAGACAGGCGAGCGGCCAGGGGGGGGTGGGGGGGGGGGGGGGGGGGGTCAATGTAAATTGTGGACGAGTGTGGCATGCATCGTCGCATCCGTGTCCGTGCAACCAAGAGCAAACAGTCATCGCTTCGCTTGCTTGCACTAGTAGTTCATGAGCACCGGTAGGCTGAGCTGTAGATGCGGTGGCTGCAGAAAGAGCACCGATGATCCGCCATGGGGGGGAGGGGGGGGGGGGGGGCAAGCCAGCGCGGACAACAATGACAGCCGGCGCAGATTGGCAGCATAGCATCGCCCCCATTGCCGGTAGGCGGTGTCGGTGCCGGGGAGGGCAGGGCGCACCCGCCAGCAGGCGCCGCGCCGCGCTGACGACGCGCGAGGACAGCAGCAGCATGCGCACGTCGCGCCGGCCCAGCCGGAGCAGCGTCTGCGCCATCTCGTCAAACTGCGCGCCCGTCACGCGCGTGAGCAGCAGCGTGAGGCCCTTCTCCAGCGGCATCTGCGGGTTCTCCGCCGCCCGCTGCTTCATGACCTCCTGCACCGCGCAGGCCATGACCAGGTCGCCGTCAGACCACCGCCATGCCTCTCCCCGTGCAAAAGAGCCGGGTGTGTGTGTGGGGGGGGGGGGGGGGGGGGTGGCACTGCGCATGGCACCTTGTAGTTGATGTAGCGCAGCGTCCACAGGTTGTTCAGCATGCGGAAGGTGGTCTTTCCGCCCACGTAAGGACGATACCCGTCGCAGGGCGCCTGCCACGCAGCGAAGGGGGGGGGGGGGGGGGGGGGTCAGCGATGACATGGATGGTGCCCTAGTTGCGTCAAGGGTGCCGCCGGTGCGGAATTCAGCTAAGACCGCTTCTTTGTGAAGGGAGTTGTTATTAGGGAGGGGGTAATGCACCACTGCATTATTAGGTCTACTGCGGTGTTGAAAACATTTTGTGTACTGTTGAGCGGGAAGCCTTTTAAATTGTCTTGCTTTTGAATAGGGAGCGGCCCATTGCGGCCCCCGCCTGCATACACACTCGTGCAACATGTGGGTGTGTGTGCCGCCCGTAGTGGCTGTACTGCATCCACGCGTGTAAGCTGCATCTTAGTAGGACAGGTCTCCTGTACTTGCAACCCGTAATTATGCCGAGAAATCAACTCTGCCTTATTGTTAGTGTACCGCTAAGGATACGATGGCATTCAGCGCAACTGGCACACGTGCGCACTTGATCTTCAGTGTTGTAGCAGTTCTGGAAGGCGTGCCTGGGTCTCTACGGGGTGCAGGGAGCCCCGTCCCACACCACCCCATGTCCGAGCGCAACGATGTTGTGGGTGCAAGCAGAGATCGCGGCATGGCACGGGTTGCCGCATGGGTATGGTGGGAGGTTGCCCAGCTGCGGCCAGCCGCCCCCCCCCCCCCCCCCCCCCCCCCCTTCCCCCCCTTTGGCATGGGGTGGGGGCCGGCGGACCTGGTTGGTGCGCAGGACGACGTTGTGCGAGTTGATGGCCTCCCCGAACTTGGAGAGCCGGAGGCCGCCGCTGTTGCCCACGATGGCACACGACTGCGGCGCGCCGAGAGCAGGGTCAGTGCGGAGGGGGCAGGGCGGTGCGGCGCTACGCGGGGCTCGGGCGGTGCCGCGTCATCGTGGGCTAAGGGGGGAGGAAGTGTGGGGTGTGTGGGCGGGGTAGGGGGAGGGGGGCGCGCCTGCCAGCTGTAGCGGCGCACGATGTCGGAGGAGTTGGGGTACAGGAGGTTGATGTTGTTGATGACGTCCTCCATGTGCAGCTGGATGAAGTTCTTGCGGTGCACAAACACGTCGTCTACCTTGGTCTGCGCTGCCGGCCATCAGCGCCCTCAGCCACCAGAGTCTGACCGATGCACGGCACGGTACTAGTCAAAATCCCCCCAAATGCCGGTATGGCTGATGCGGCGCTGGGTCGCGGCGGCAAGTGTGGTCACTGATACGACGGCTACCGGTACGAGCACTGCAGCTGAGAGCAAACGGGGCGATTCCGTCGTGACATCCCCAGGGGGTTCACTTGACACTCTCGCCGCTGTTATATACCAGCAGTGCCAACAACCGGAGGAGCCCACTGTGTGGGCCGTGCTCCGAAAACGCAACGCAGCCCGACAACACACCGCCCGCACGCCGCAGCAAACAAAAGCGAGATGTTGGAGCGTGCGCGGCGCTAGCTCCTGGAGGACTCTGCGCCCTCAGAGTGCCTACAGTCCCGTGCAAACACTTACGGACATGTGATTTCCCTGCCTTCCTTCCGCGGATGCAACTCAGCCAGGTTCTGCCCCCCCCCCCCCCCCCCTCTTAATACACCTATCCAATGCCCAAACGGAGCCCTCTCTGCACTCCATGGCACCGTGGCAACCCTAGGGCAAGGGCTTCCCAGCGCATGCGTCTCCCCGGGCTCCTCCGTGCCGGGGCGCGTCCGGGCGCACCTTAATGGGCAGCGTCACCGGCAGGCCCTGCAGCCCGGGCTTTCCCTCCGGCCGGCCCTTCACGTGGCACAGCCTGCCAGCCGGGGACGAGGGCGCCCAGCAACTGCGTTAGCTGACTGGACACCGGATTGGACAGCTGGACAGCCGATGATGACAGGCATGGGCAATGCAAGTCGGCTGTGCCGGGGGGAGGGGGGGGGAGGGGGGCAAACTCACTTCACCTTCCATGACGGCAGGTGCGCTGGCGGCGGCTCTGGCTTATTCTGCGCCACAGGCGCATCAGGGCTTGCGTCAGGTGAGGGATGGGTGCGCCCGACAGCGCTGGGCGCATGGATGTGCCGGCATGGATGTCATGATGGCGCGTGATGGCGCTTCTTTCACTGACACAACCATAAGCAAAGCTTCTCAAAAAAAGTACTTGGACGGCGGTGACGTGCGGCTTCTCTACAGGAGGGACTGAATTAGAGAGTCTAGGTGAGTAGATTAACAGGCACAAGGGGAACCCTGTCCACGAGATGGGCGAGAGACCGGTGTATGGCCCATTGGCTGTAATTGGGTTCTCGATAGGACGTGTGTAACACTGACCGACTGACTGACTGACTGGCTGGCTAATAGAGCATGCCGTGGGTGGGGGGTGAGGAGCTTGCGCGCGGTCCAGGTGTCACAACTGGGTCGTTGTCATGCGTGCATGAGCCGTGACGGCCGAGACCCCGCGCTGGCGCTCACCATGCGCGGCTTGCTTAGCCGGCTGCTGCGCGCTGTCTTCGTCCCGAGCTGGGCGCCGCCATCTGCGTGTGCCGCGGCGGTTTGAGCGGCGTGTGGGTCCCCGCGTTAGATGTCGCAGAGTAGGGTGGGTGTGTGGGGGGTGTCGAATTGACGCAGGTGGGCGCGCACTGGGCTGTCTCTGCTGCCGGTTGCGCCGCGATAGCGGCAGGAAGTACTGCTCGCCCGCCAGCAGAAGCAGCAGCAGGGTGACCACGAGGTGCAGGTTGGACTTCCCCAGCCCGATGGGGAGCACCTGCTTCCATGCGCTGAGCAGGGCGGGCACCGGACCACCGCAATGTCAACCGGCGTGTAGATAGAGCTGGCTGATACGTGTGGGTGTCGAGCGGGAGCAGCTGGACGGTGGAGGATGGATGACTGTGGACGGCCGGCGGGGGTCCGGGGGGGGGGGGGGGGGGGGGGAGTCGGCGCGGCTGAACCGCCGCGACAGGCTTGACGAGATACTGAAGAGCGTGGATTCATCGCACCTCATCTCTGTCCGCTGTTGGTTGGCGGGGCGGGCATAGAGACGGCTGAGGCGCCCCGCACCGCAATCCGTGCTGTGCTGTCTGGCCTCCGACTACCTAACGTCCGAAAAGTGGTGTACCGCCATCAGCAGCGCAGCGGTGTCCAACATCACACGCGTCCGGCCGGACATGCCGGGCCCTCTGATCCAAACCTATACCTTTCCACATAAGTTTGGGTTTTGCAGTTTTGTTCGACATGCGCATGTCATGTAGAAAATACGGCGTGGGCAATTGCATGCAAGTGACTGAGGGCGAGGTCGACTTGGGAAAAAATGGGGGCGCGCTCTAGGCCTAACCGTGCGACATGGCATGCGTCGTTCTGCGCCCCTCGAGAAATGGCAAATCAATGCGTGTAAAACTGGCACGGGATAATAACGTTGCGCCATCCCTTCGTGCGCATACATCCAACGCGCAAATCCACGCCGTACTGACATGCTGCCATCTTTAGTGGAAGGTTCACCGACAACATGTGTGGGACACCAAGATTAGGTCACTAAGGGTGTTGCGCAAGCCCTAAATTACAGTTTCACCACTACATGGCGTGCATTTCGGCCAAAAAATGGTGCTGTTATTGTTGCCTACTCAAGCATGAAAGGCTTATTGAGCCCTCCTGGGCTTGGGCGAGAGCGCATCAATGGGGGTCGCGTACACGCATGGCAATTGCGCCGAATCACAAGTAGAATGCCACATAGCAGCGCGCTATTAAATGCTCGAATATCAGCAAAAATAATATGTTGAAAAACATCACAATGTTGTTGGCCATTGAGGACATGGCTAGAGAGGGAGCATGTGGCAAGTTTGCGCCGCCCGTGTGCATCTACATTCATAACACTGTCACACAAATGCGTATGGAGTAAGGGGACACACATAGCGCAAAGCTACGCCGCCATGTTGAGGCTGAGTGTTGCGAAATGATGCCGTGATTGATGTATTTTATGTTTATCGCTAGAAAGTGGTCAAAACGTGCAAATTAGGTGCTCAAAATTCGAATACCACCTTCCTGCGTTTGACGCAAGGATTTATTGCGCATTTTCCCATAATTTTTGGAACACTCCCTGAGCCGCTATAAGCGTTTGAAGTCAAGGGGGTGTCGCTTGCAGAGGGCAAAACTGCACTGGTCCTAGCATCCTCACACGCACGTGTGCCCACTCTGCCTTGCGTGACTATGCTCACCCAAACCCACCCAACCCGCGAGCTACTATGTTTCCTCACACATCTACGCCCATTGCACCATACAATGCTCTATGCATGTGGGCCATCATATATGTGCCAATAACATGTATGTATTGTTTTGCATCACTGCGTCATGCCCTTTGAGCGCCGCGCCAGATCGCAATACCCTATTCTTAGGGTACTAGGCTATAATTCATACCCTATCAAGCAAAGGTTTTATAACAACCTAAAACATTTCCGGGTTCCAGCCCTAAAGCCCTACGTTCAGGTACCCTACTATTTTTCATTTCATATTCAGCCAAAAAAGGACCCCAAACTTATGTGGAAAGGTGTATATATGTCCTTAGGAGGGAGATTTGGATACACTAGGCCCGCATCCTGTGCCGAAGTCGAGGGATTTGGCCAAAACCTGTCTAATCCGGCATGATAGGAAGCCCTGGGGTAGGGCTTCAAGGCACAACAACTCCGGCTGGATTCTGACCACATCCGGCGGGGCCGGGGTGATTAACCGCCCAGGTGGGGCGGGTGGGTCAGGGCCGTGGAAACAATATTTTGGATACAGTTTCAGCAAACGCGGCCCAGCACCCGCGTCGGCCCACCACCGCGTGTGCCATCATACCCCCCTCCCCCCTTCCACCGCTCAGCGCTTCAGCCACATATATAAGGAACCATTCGTTAAATACGTCTAGAGCACAGGTGCTAAGCCTAGGGTTTTGACCCGCGTCGGGGTGTACTCGCGCTGCGGGAGCGGGAGCGATGGCGGCGTGAGTTCAGGTGGGCAGCCGTGACCACCTGTACTCTAGACACGGCACCACTCAGTACCCCAGTTCGGGGCCACTGAAATTCGTCGGAGTCCCAAAAATAGTCTTCCGTTTCAGCTGAGGGGTGTTGGGGGCTGGCTTCGTACGGGCTTGGCCAATCGGTTTGGTCCTCGGTGCCGGTCCAGTACCGGTACGGGACGACCTGACGGGCAGGCATCGGGGTTGCATCTTGCGATGGGGATGTTTCTTCGTCGTCTCCCCAGCGCCCCCTGTCGCTGCCCTGATATGGGGACAGGGTACCTCCTTGCATCGGCGACGGGGAGTAGTAGGGGCATGGTCTCGCTGCGAAGCTGTCGGGGCTGATTGCTGACGGGGCGGTAGGCGAGGTTTCCACCTGAACGATGACCGATCTGAGCCGCGTCCGCTGTCCACCGCGGCCTTCAGTCTCACGACTCGAGGCGTATGGAGAGGACATGGCAGGCTGTTGAAGTGGCTGTGGGCCGGATTCTGGCGGTGGTGGCTCCCGACTTGCCCGGGCAGCCTCAATTTTCTGAAGGAGAGCGAGGTAACACTTCGACGCCCAGGCATCTGCTGCCTGCAGCTTTTGCAAGGCTTTCTTTGCAGTGTCTGCGCTGACCTGGTTTATGCGGTGCTGTCTGGCATGCTCGAGCCCTACCTGGCAAAGATGAAAACCCTGATATTTCTCACTACCATGTTATTCTCCATGTAGGCAACAATCCATATATAAGGCGCTCCTTACCTCAGTGGTGTTATGGGTATGCTCAGTTGCCAACGCCATGGATGCTTGAAGTCCATCGAGGACTTCTTGTTGCTTGGTGAGTGCATCGGTTGCGCGCGGCTCCTTCTGCGCGGCCTGGCGGAGCTTCTCATCCTCCTTCTCCAGCAAAGCCTTGTTCTTGGCAACATCTTTAGCAGCAGCTGCAACGCGCCTGGCGGCTGCCTCTGCACGTTTCCTCTCAGCTAGGCGTGCAGCCTTGTCAGCTTTTGCAGCGGCTGCCGCCCGCCGCTTCTCCATCTCACCGCGTGCCTTCACCTGCACTCGGATGGCGGCCTTCTGAGCCATGCGCCTGGCGTGGTGCTCCTTGTCTCGTGCTCGCTCTCGCGCCAACTTGTGACGCGCCGTCTCCTTGTCCATAGCCCTTCACCTCCTCAAGGCATGCCCAACAGTCTTCTTTAGCCATTTCGTGAACAGAGCGTGCATGGCTCTTTCGCCGCAAAGCATTTGGGCGTCCTCGCCCATGATACGACGGCGCCCAGGCATCTTGTAACGCTTGGACCACTTGTCCTTGTCTAGCGTAAGCGCCAGCACCTCGCAGATGGGCGGGTGCTCATGTACGTTCTGCACAATCAGCTCCTGGCGAAGGCGCTCGGTCTCTCGTTGGTGGTGCATGATCTGTTGATATGTGTGTTTCACTGCAGCAATCTTCACATCAGGCAGCCCGCTGACACATACAGCATGCGCTAGGAGCTGAAGAGGATCGCTGGGTAAACCAGTGACGTTGCTGTCCAGAATCGATTCAATCGCAGTCTCCGGCTCGGCGGCGCCCTCGGTTTGCGCGATGGTGTTGACTGCTGTAATGGCGCCGCCCTCTTTCTGCTCTTTGATTGTCTGGTACACCTTGTTGCGTATGGCCTCAGGGTTGACGTCCCACTGGCGCGTGTCTCCGTTGGGGTACCCGGCCCTCTCGAAACTGCGACGGTTGCGCTCCTTGGACACTGCCTTCTCCCATGGCGAGCATGCGGGGATGACGCGCTTGTTGCCATAAGAATCGGTTACAGTAGCGTTGAGCAGGGTGGACTTGGAGCAGAGTAGGGATATGCATTCTGACTCGGTCAGCTCCTTAGCTCCTGAGGCCTCCAGGCGGGCCTCCGCTACGACTGTAAATGTCCGGCTACTCTCAGCGTTGGATTCGAGATCCAGGGGCTAGGAGGAATGGATGCTGTGCGGGGGCAAGCCGAGGGTCTTGACGTTGTTCTCGGTGTCAAGCCAATTGATGAGCCAGGGATCGCAGTGCCCGGAAAAGTTGTCGAGTATGACTACGAGAGGCAAAGGGCCGCTCCGCAAGCGTTCAGTGTACGGAAGGACATGTTTTTCCCATATGGGCTGATTGAGGCGGCTGTCGTTGTAGCCCTTCTTCTGGACGGCCAACACCATGCCCTTCATCGGCGAGTTCGCGATCTTCTCTTGCAGCTTTTTGTCGAGCCACCATTTGGGCAGATCTTTAAGCAGGTCACCAGTCTCACTACTGCCCCGCAGGATGGCTACAAGAGGGAGACAAGAACCATCGCCGAAAATGAAGGGGATGAGAGTGATACTCCAGCGCCTATCAGCAACCAAACTGTGTGTCTGCTTTGCCCCACGACAAGTCACTACGCGCTGCGCACGGCCATCTGGCCTAAACGATGTCTCATCAAGACTCATCGATAGGGCAGGGTGAAGTCCCGGGAACTCAACCTTCAGGTCCCTCAGAATCTCGTAGGTGATGCACGCCGACTTCCAGGTCACCATCCAGCGCTTGCGCTCCAGTTTGTCGGAGCAACGGACTGAAAGTTCGTCCCTGTGTCGATTCAAGAATGCTCGAAACCAGTCCTTGCCAGCACTGCCACGGCGGATCCAGCCTTGGATGATCTTTTGTTGTCGGTCAGTCTTGATGGCGAGCGAGCAATATTTTACGACCTCCAACACCTTGCGTCGCAGGGCCTTAACAGTCCGCGGCAACGCTGCCTTCCCCCGACGAATGATAGCAGCAACCATCTGCGCCTCCTCCTCTTCGGTGAAGAGAACAAGGTTGGAAAACGAGGTCATCGAACGAGCCTTCCTAGCGGTTGCGGCGTTGCGCTGGAGGCTGGACTTCGGTACGCGGAAGCACTGCACGGCAGCGCGGAACGAGTGCGTTCCGTTCACAACAGCGCTCACGACATTCACCATGTCGGCGCTCGTGTACTTATTGTACTTCCCACGACCGCCCTCATCCGTTGCCTTGCTCTTTTTCTTGCCCTTGCCGGGCTTAGGGGGTCTGATAGTCACGTGACGCTGGGTTCGGTGGAGGTGGTGCGCGCTGGGGGATCTGTCGCTCCGGCTGTCGTCGCGACGGATTTCAAAAATCGGGTCAACCCACCCGGCTTGGACACCTCACTGCGACCGAAGAGCGGCCCGTAGCATATGAGTGCATATTCTTGCCTGAAAGCCCTACAAAATGCCTCAAAATGAGCCGACAACCTCCATGATTGGGTCAGTCTCCACCAAGTTATGGGTGAAAAACAGCCCAAGTGTATCCAAAAATTGGTGTACCCAAATCTCCCTCCCATGGAGATACTGTATTGTGTTTCTGAACATTGTTGACTATCCCACTGTCCCAACAGTGTTGTCTGTCGCAATGCAAACATGTACGGTACCTGTACTTGTACGGTCTGGAAAAAAAACCGTATGGTCTGCTAGTGGTTTCAAGTTACGGGTACCAGTACCACCATGTTTCCGTAACGAGCGTCGCGGGGGTACCGGGCTCGTCTGGTTGTTTGCGAGAGGCCGCTGCGCGGCCGACGGGCAAAGAGGGTTAGCGCGGCCGGTCAGGGAGGCCGCGCCAAAAAGAGGGAGTCAGAGTAGACTCGCGATGTGGATGAGCAGAGTAGAGCCGGAGGGGTTGACCCCGGCGAGGGTAGGGGGAGGATGACGACTCGCGCAGGAGTGCCAGCGGTGAGAGAGTCCCGCTCATGCCGACGACTCCAACGCAACGTTACTTGGAGTAAGGCGCGCCCGGATAGGAGAAGGCGTGCCCTCGAAACGCGGCTGCCTGGGGTCGGCACGGCGGAGCACCCCATCATTCGGCCTTGTCGACCGTAAGGGCCTCAACTTTCGCTTTGCCCTTATACCTGAGTCCTTGGTGACGTCCTTTACGAAGGTGGCTCATGGCGCCACCGCCTTGCGCCCCGGGTGCGTAGTTTTGAAGTTTTCGCGACTGCTGCCGCCCCCGTCCCAGTCGCGGTCGTTGCGCGTGAGGACGCCGCTGAAGCGCTGAAGGGCGGTGCTTTTCGCGGCGCTAGCGATGTTGGCGTCGTAGACGCGGTCCTTGTCGCGCTCATGTAGCTCGGTGAACTCGGGCGACCCCGGGTTCTCAGTACCGGGGCGGAGGTAGCGCTCCCGTGCGACGTCGTCGAGAGCGAAGATGTCGATGTTGTGCATCCGCGTATCCTAGCACTTGCGGAGGTAGGCCAAGCGGAACCGATTGCCGTTGTCGATGATTTGCATGCTGTGGACGACGGCCTCGAGTCGCTGCCCGACGGCCGGCGTGATCCCGTCGGTGACGCATGCCGCCGCCAGTAGCTTCCGCAGCTCGGCAGCCGAGCCGGCGATGAAGCCCATATATAGCACGCGGCGTAGTGGTAATACTCGTCCGCTGCCGGCTGAAGACGAGAGTTACCAAGCGGGCACTCGAGAACACGGTCGAG
The DNA here is from genome assembly GCA_006384855.1 of Tetraselmis striata. Lineage (NCBI taxonomy): Eukaryota > Viridiplantae > Chlorophyta > Chlorodendrophyceae > Chlorodendrales > Chlorodendraceae > Tetraselmis > Tetraselmis striata. The sequence continues at coordinate 89,353 of VCJN01001416.1, forward strand.
GGCGATAGGGAAGAGCCCCAGTCGTCGCAGACTGTCGGGAGGCATCCCGTTCTCGAAACCGGGCAGAGCATTAGCGAGGGCGGTTTCCAATCAAGGTAATAGTGTGGTTCGCTCGATGGGGCGAAGGGCGCACGGACGTACTGGTCACGACCACCGGCGCGGGATTCGTTCCTGCCCGGAATGGCGTCCTCTTCACCGGCGGCAGCCATCGGCTTAGGGGTCTCTTGAGTGGCGAAGAACCGGGAGAGTTGCTCTTGGACGAGTTGCTTCATTCGTGTATCTTCCGTCTCACGACGCGCCGTCTCGATGCAGTCTTGCGGTGTCGCCGCCGTCGCGACGCATCCGATAGCCGCCGCCTTGCCGGCGTCGACCATCTTGGGGCTGGTGGGTGAGCTAGCGCCATACATAGCAAAAAGGTCTTCGTGCAGCGAACCTCGTGGAGAAGAGAGAAAAGAAGAGCCTCGGCTCGAGCTGGTCATGAAGCAGCAGCGAGAACGGAGGGTGTGAGGTATAGTACCGTTTCCAAGGGCCTGAGCACTCTGCACGGTCCGAAACCGCGAGTTAGTGTTGTGCGGGCAGAAGGCCAACACAAAACTAATATGAGTGGTCCAGTCTAGCGGACGATGATGGTTTTATAAGATTTGATGGGTGCGGGCGTGGCCGCTGCTTTCCGCACGCACGGTGCTGTAAATCGGCTTGGTCGATCATTGCTGGCGTGGCGCATCGATCGGGGACTACTGGTTTCGACACCCGCATACCCTAGGTGCAGGGAGGAAAAAGGAAACCCCAAGAACACAGCTCTGAACAAACAAAAAAATCCGACAACGGCATAATTAATATATTCGCGACCTACTGTACATTCTCGCCATAAATAAGTCATGTACATACCGTAGAATTAAATATACGGTTCGCGGGACCAAAAAATGATTAATTGTTTTGCACCTTCGAGTCGGATATTTCGTTCGATATTCGTTCTATATTGAATTATTTCTCCGATTTAATACTTTTTCTCTTCGCTGGCGGGGGGTCACAAACGGTCCGCAGGCAGTTTCTGTTTGCACGGTATGTACGGTAGATTACATGAGACTAACCCTTAGCGACCTGTAGCCAATAGGGTTTAGGGTTTATTCCTACCTGTAGCGCCTAATCTTAGCGGCAGCGGTGTGATGGCGCGCGGCCTCACGGCCTGTGATTGCGGGTGCGCATGCTGTGTAACCGATTTTTGTGTGAGTAGTTAGGGCCTTGTCGTATGTTAATTACTATACGAATATATCGAATACCCAATATCTGTTTTAACCGTCATTCGCATCAGTGCTTCAGCGGGCCAGAAGCTTGGGCAACGCGGCGCGCGCCAGATGGTCACCACGCCAGGCCAGGCCGAAGCCTCCCGTAGATGGGGCGAGCGCTCGCGTGGTAGACTACCCACTTCGAAACGCCCAACACATTGGCAGCGTTTGCACTGGAGACGCGGACGGGGTTTGCCCGATTAAACTCCAAAAGCGTGTTCTGAGGCGCACCGGGCTCCGCGCGTTGACACTGGCGGCATCTTGACCGGACTCGGGGCGGAAACGCCGCCAGGGCGTCACAGCGACTTTGTGGGCAGTGCGAGTACCAGGGGGTGCTCAGTCAGCAGACTTCGTAGGCGAGTTGGCGGTCAAGTGCGATGAGGTTGGGACGTGGCAGTAGTTCCCGGAGCGGGAGGCTGCTGCCTTTGCTGCTACTGCTGGTAGCGGCGCTGCTTGCGGCCGGCGCTGCTGGTGCGTCACGCCGGCCCTCCCGCGCTCCCGCAATATCACCGCCAACCGCTGAATCCTCATACTTTCCGCAGTACTGTGTCCGACACCCACGACCTTGGAGCAGGAACTCTCGGAACCTGAGACCACTTGTCTCGCCAGTGACTCCGGCAAGGCACAGGCCGCCGCGGCCGCCATCTAGATAGTCTGACACATTATATACTAGGTCGATGGTAGTCATTTGTCGCGTAAGCGTCCGAACGAGCGTAGCTTGCAACGCTGCGAGGCCGGATGTCGCTGCAACATCCGCCGTCCATACGAGTACATAATCCGCAGTGGCAGTCGGAGCAGTCCAGTGGCACGGCAGCCACGCAACGTGAACGTCACGGCTGATCCACGTTCGTGTTCTAGCTGGAAGTGTGACTAGAAACGGTTTTTCGATTCTTGTTATCGTCCTCTTTGAATCGTTAGCCCAATAGGGGTCGCAAAGCCAGGCTTCCGTCGCTTTTTGTTCCGAACCGGGGCGTCTTGGGGTCCGGCGGTCGCCGCGACCATGTTTTAGTTGGCCCGACGCTCACCCCAGCTCTGTTGATGTTGCTATTTCTCCTGCAGGCCAAAATGATAGCGCAGCCACAACAGCGCCTCCCTTTGAGTGTACTGTATGCCAAGCTGGACAGTACATCGTAAAGGAATGTGACGCGGCTGTGGGACAAGACACGGAATGCGCAGATTGCAGCGCTTGCCCAGGGGGGTCGTTTGTTAAGGCGGAATGCTCTTCATCTGAAGACACTCTTTGCGAGTTGTGCAGGTGAGGCAGGCCATGTCATGGGTGACATGAGGCAAGTCATGCAGTCTGGACACGACAGCTAAATACGTCACGAGGCTCGGGGCGCGGTGGCTTTTCTATTGGTTGATCGATGGCAACTGTCTATGCAGTGGGTGTGGTACGGGATGGAGGGGTAGAAGCGAGAACAGGCAGGGGCTAAGAGACGTAAATTTTTGCCGCTCGCAGTGAATGTGATTCCGGCGAGGTGGAGGCCCAGGCATGCAGCAAAATTGCAGACACAGTATGTGCCCCAGCTCCCTCGGAGGAGGGTGAAGGGGAGGAGGAGGAGGAGGAGGAGACCCTTCCGCTTCAGGATGAAGCAGAAGAGGCCGAGGAGGAGCCTGAAGCAGTCCAAGAGCAGCCTGCTGTTGAGTGTGGGGCCTGCCCGGAGGCCGAGTTCCTGGTGTCAGAGTGCGATGAGGATGCAGGCGTGGACCGCCGGTGCCGCGCCTGCTCTGAGCGCTGCGGTGAGGGGGTGACAGACTGCATTGCCGATGGCAATGGGGATGCCCTGTGCGCGGAGTGCAACTTTGGCGATGACCTCTATGTGGAAGACCGCGATGGGGATGGGTATGGAGAGTGCAAGTTCTGCAGTCCATGTCAGGCCGGCGAGTACCTGAAGACGCCGTGCACGGGCTCCACGGACAATGTATGCGAGGCATGCAGGTGAGCATAGCCTGGGATTGTTGGATGGCAGATCAATAGTAGCTGCAAAACTGTACTTAATAGGCTAGCATGTTGTTCGGGCAAGACTTGAGTGGTGGCAATGTGTGTCTGCAGTGAGTGCGGGGACGGAGAGGAAGAGGTGGAGGCATGCACCGACACCCAGGACACGCAATGCGCCGTTGCTGAGAAGCAACAGTCCACTGTGGAATGCGGGGCCTGCCCTGAGGGCGAGTTCCTTGCGTCGGAGTGTGATGTAGACGCGGGCACGGACCGCCGGTGCCGTGCCTGCTCTGAGCGCTGCGGTGAAGGGGTGACAGACTGCATTGCTGACGGCAACGGGGATGCACAATGCGCGGAGTGCAACTTTGGCGATGACCTCTACGCGGAAGACCGCGATGGTGATGGGTATGGGGAGTGCAAGTTCTGCAGTCCGTGTCAGGCTGGCGAGTACCTGAAGACGCCATGCACGGGCTCCACGGACAATGTATGTGAGGCATGCAGGTGAGCATAGCCTGGGATGGTTGGATGCATTACGTATAGTAGCTGCAAAACTGTACTTTACGGTCATGCACGATACAAGACTTGACTGTCTGACTTGACTTGATGTGTGTCTGCAGTGAGTGCGGCGACGGGGAGGAGGAGATGGAGGCATGCACCGGCACCAAGGACACGCAGTGCGCCGCTGTTGAGCAGCAACAGTCCACTGTGGAGTGCGGGGCCTGCCCGGAGGCCGAGTTCCTTGCGTCAGAGTGCGATGAGGATGCAGGCGTGGACCGCCGGTGCCGCGCCTGCTCTGAGCGCTGCGGTGAGGGGGTGACGGACTGCATTGCCGATGGCGATGGGGATGCCCTGTGCGCGGAGTGTAACTTTGGCAATGAACTCTATGTGGAAGACCGCGATGGTGATGGGTATGGGGAGTGCAAGTTCTGCAGTCCGTGTCAGGCCGGCGAGTACCTGAAGACGCCGTGCACGGGCTCCACGGACAATGTATGCGAGGCATGCAGGTGAGCGCCGCTGCTGATGTTTGTGTTGTGGACTGCGTGCTGGTGAAGTACTTGCCCTCCTTTAATGGTATTGATTTGTTGTTGACTAGCATGTTCGCTTTTGTGATAACCTGCGCACAGCTCTTGTGGCGACGGAGAGGAGGAAGCGGAGGCCTGCACCGCCGCGGCCGACACTGTCTGCCAGGTGGCGGAGGTGGAGGTGCCCCCGTGCGAGAACATCTGTGAGGTGGGCTACTACCTGGACCAGCAGTGCGATGACAAGGGAGAGAAGAGATGCCGCGAGTGCCGCACCTGCGAGCCCTCAGACGATGACGACGAGGACCTGTACGAAGTGCGTGTTTGCGACAACACCGCGCTGGTTGAGGGCAACGCGCTTTGTGACAAAATGAGGGAGCCACCCGTACCCGAGGTGGGCGCCCTTCTCTCCTCACCGTAATTCTCGACGCTGCGCCAGGGCACCACTGCATGTTTACTCTTGCACAAGCGTGGCAGCTGCGCCTGATCCCTATGGTTGCTCCCTCCATATCGCAGATAGTGCAGTCTATTGTCGAGGCTGACGGGGACGTACGCCTCAGACTTGAGCTGAAGCTTGTCGAGGGCTACAGCTTTGAGGACATGTACATTGTCTACTCTCTGCATGAGGTGGGCCGCCGTGGTCAGCTGATACGTCATCACAGATAGCTGTGCTGTAGCCGGGCGCACTGAGCTTGCCCCATGTGTATGCCCCACTCAGGATGAGGATGACACCGACGATGTTGACAAGCCAGACTGCGATGAGCAAGACAGCCGCGTCTCCGATGCTGATAGCGCGAAGCTGCTTCTGGACCCGGAGAAGTGGTGGGGCATCGGGCTGCGCGCCTGCCCTGTGGACAGCAAAAAGGTGAGGGGGGGGGGGGGCAAACGTGCGGAAGGGATTGCGATGCCGGTGCCTGGGTTCATGGGAATATATATTGGGAAGGACAGTGTGGCAGTAGGATGCTGAGGTGTCTCGGCGTGGTGGACGCGCAGGGCTACAAAGTGAGCAATTCCCTGAAGGTCATCACTTCCGGCTGCAGCTGCCGGCAGGGGTTTTACCCCACCCGGCCCTGCGAGGGGGGTGCAGTGGTGGAGTGCGCCGAGTGCGAGCAGTGTGGGGAGGACGGGGAGTGCGCCGGCCCGGATGAGGGCGACTGCACCAAGTGCGGAGACGGCGGTCTGTTTTTCCTGCCAGGTATGCATCCCCCCCCCCCCCCCCCCCCCTCCCCACCTAATAACATGCACACACTTCGACCACATCGGCCGTCCGCGCTGGCAATTCTATTGCATTTCTGTAGGTGGGTGTGGCTGAACGGCGGCGCTGTGCCGTGTCGTGCGTTCTCAGGGGATGATGACGAGGAGAGGGGCGAATGCCGCACCTGCAGCGATGCCTGCCCCGTTGGGCAATACCGCACGGAGAGCTGCTCGGAGAGCTCGGACATCACCTGTGAGCGCTGCAGTCCCGAGTGCGCACAGGATGAGGTACGGTGGGTGTCACCTATGCTGACGAAGTGAAGCAGCAGCGCCGACGCTGCTGAACGCAGGCGTAAGGTGGCTAGATCAGCACCTCCGCTGAGTGTGCAGGGCGATTGACTTGCGTCGTCTGCGTGCGCAGATCGAGGTCATTCCTTGCGGCGACGACAAAGATAGGCAGTGCCTGTCCGCGGACGAAGCCACCGCGCCCGTCCCTGTCCTTGACGAGAGCAACCTGCGCTACGACGGGCGCGGCAGGCTGGTTGTGCCCATTGAATTGTCCGGCGTGTCGTACGACGACTTTGAGGTGCGAGGCTCGAGGCGGCTTTCTACGGACCATTATTTGCATTAGATTATTTAAGCCTACTAATGCGGGGGAGGAGTGCTGAATTATGTGACACTGGCCCCACCCCGCCGCACAGATTGGCTACATTTGGGTGCCAGGCGACGACCTCGCCGATGCGCCCACCCCCGTTTGCAACCCCGACGACCCAGACAGCGTCAACTTTGTCGACGAGGACCTCGACCTGAGGCGCGAGGAGTCCTGGATCATCGTGTCAGCCATCACCTGCCCCAAGGATCACGTCAACCTGCTGCGATCGGAGGTAGTGTCGTGGGTGCTATCGGCGTGCGAGTGCCCCGCCGGCTCTTTTGTCTCTCGTTCCTGCGAAGAGGACGGTGCTATTCGCGAATGCGAGGCGTGCCGCGAGTGTGCTGACAGCGAGGAAGAGGTATCCCCCTGCGAGGGCGGCCGCGACCGACAGTGTGCAGTGCCGGGCGCAGTCCTCCCTGGCAAGGGACGGCTGGACGCGCCGGTGGTGGGTAAGGGCTTCTCCGAGGAGGGTGGCCTGAAAATCCAGATCGACCCGCCGGATGATGACACCAAGGTAGCCGCCGGTTGCCTGCCGTGTCATTTTTGGAATACATGCAAATTATTGCTGTATCATCGCGCTGTTCACGCAATTGCTGTCGACTGAAGGCCAACATGTGGCCTTTGCCGCAGTTTGTATTTTTCAAGACGTCGCTGATCAATGGAGACCTGGACGCTGAGGCTGTGGCCCTTGTCGACTGCGACGCGGTCGTCCTGGAGGAGGCTGCTGGCGAGGACGTGTTCAGCGGCACACTGTCCGGCGGAGCCACCGCGCCGAAGGTGCTCAACTTCGCTGGAGACGCCGTGGTCAGTGTCAGCGCCATCACTTGCCCCACCGCCGACGACGCCTTCGCCTCGGCTGCTCTCTCGAAGCAGTTCAGCCTATGCAAGTGCGGCTCCAACGAGTATTTGGTTGAGCAGTGCGACGAGGCCGCGGGAAAGCCGTCTGTATGCGGCGACTGCGGGGACGTGTGTGGCGAGGGTGGGGACTGCGACGCATCGGGGTCGTGCATCTCTTGCGCCGACAGCGCCTTTTCTGGTTGGCGGCGAGTGCCGCCCCTGCTCAACGGTAAGGACACCGCCGCCGACATGGCTCCGAATCCGCTTGTCGTGAGGTCCACTCCCCCGCGTGCTAACATACATACTGTGGCCGTGTGATTTATAGGAGTGCGATGACGGGTCGTACCTCGCGGCGCCGTGCACTGCCGATGCGGACGCCGTTTGCACCGTTTGCTCTGAGTGTGCGGCCGGCGAGGTTGCTGCCAGTGCTTGCAGCGCCCAGGCCGACACTGTGTGCGAGGCGGTCGCAGCGGTCCCTGTGCCGTCCGTTGACGCCAGCTTTGCCAGCCTAGAGGCCATCGGTGCCGGCGAGCCGGCGCTGCAGGTGGCTGTGACGCTTCCACAGAGCGCAAGCGGCGACTGGTATCCTGCGTTCACCTCGAAGGTGTGCCACGCTCACTAACTTGTATGAATTATGTGTGAATGCGGGGATGGCTTACTTCGCGTTTTATCAATATGGGACCCGGTGATGCCCTTACCTACACCACCTTCAGTTCGACGCAAGGTCTCTCTCTCCCTCTCTCTCTTTATCTCCCTCCCTCCCTCTCTCTTCCCCGCCCCCGCTCTCCGTGTGTGTTTGTGTGTGTGTGTGTAGAGGTATATGTGAGGGATATGCAGTAGGATATGCCGTATGGTATTAAGATTTCTGGTTGTACCTCGGAAATGGGCGACTCGGAAATTGTGCACACAGGGCTACAGCATAACTATATAATACTTCATCAGTTTGTAGTGCTTTCATGTGGGTAAAGCAATTCCAAGTAATGAAAGTGATGATGCTGTTTTATGGACAATGATTCACACGTATTCTGCTTTCGCAGGCGGCAAACATGCACAGCGAGACTGCCTCCGTCATGGCAGAATTACCGGAGCCAGAATGCAACGGCGCGATCGCCAGCGGAGAGCTTGACGTCGATGGCATGCAGGTATGCTTTCCGGACCGACTGACTTGCTCTAGAAATTGCTTTTTTATTGGCTTGATTGCACCGTCACATGCGACGCCACTTTGATTCCCCATGCTTTAAACTATCGATGTGCCTTGGTGTGCAGGCTGTCGGGGAGTACGGGTGGTTGGTCGTCAAGTCTGTCGCCTGCCCTCACAACGACGCCGCAGAGACAACCGCTGCGCCTGCTGCAGTCCAGCAGCAGGTGCTGTCGCTCTGCTCGTGCCCCTCTGGCAAGTACCCCACGCGCTCCTGCGACCTGTCGCGCGGCGAGATCGTGCAGTGCGCAGCCTGCTCGGGGGCTGGTTGCCCCGCCGTGCTGCCCCCACCTGTGCTATCGGGCACCGCCGTCGTGCTGCCCGCTGGCAAAGAGGAGGCTGAGCTACAGCTCTTTGGCTCGCCCGACGCCAAGCTGCGATACATTATCAACCAGTAAGTTCGCTTTCCGGCTCTCGAACCAGTGCATGAGCGCGTTAACGCCGCGCATTCCGTACACTTTGGCTTCCTCTCACACCCCCGACCGGCTGCTCTCCGCAGGGCGGCCACGATCCCCGACTCGCCATGTAATTCGACAAGCCCTTTGTTCAGCGAGTTGGCGGAGTCCCCTGCCACTCTGAGCCTGCCCGCGGGCCGCCATGTTATCCGGGTAGGCATACCGCCCGCTGAACAATGATAATGCAATTGCATGGCGCTTGCATGGTCGGTCGCCGCTGACATGGTCTTATATATCCTGTTTGACTTAATATCTGTCGCTGGTTGCCTGCCTTCTGTCTCGCAGGCCTTTTCTTGCGCGGGACGTGGACGGGTCGGCGAGCGTAAGCTACGTGCGCACCGCGAGCGTCACGGTGGTGAAGGAGTACCAGCAGGTCGACCTGCCTGCCTTCTGCGAGTAACTATGTGCTTTTTACTTCTCGGAAACTTCCTTCTAGTATTGCAAGCTGTCCCGGTCAGTACGCCGCGTACCCACATTGCCCCGGATGCCTGCCATCGGACTGCTTAGGTGGCGGAGGGTGAGAGCGCTCACGTGGAGGTCATCGACACTATCCAGCTGCGGCCAGCCCTGCTGCCGCTGACGGGCAACATGGGCATGTCTCTGGAGGAAGCCGTAGCCACCAAGTACGCCACTTTTGTTAAGGGCGGCCTGCGAGCCGCAGAGCTTCCGGCAGACATCGTGATGACAGACGTGAGCGAGGCGCCTGGCAGCGCGCGCCGCCGCCTGTCCCAGGCGGATGGCTCGGTTTTCCTCGTGGCGTACAGCGTGTTCACCACTGCCGACAACGCGAAGGCTGTCACGGCCTTCCTCAACGAGCAGCTCGTGCCGGGCACTGCGAGGGCGCAGCTGCTGTCGGAGTTTCTGGCAGGAGCGGAGCTCACCGCGCACGCCTCCGAGCTATCCTGCAGCGACGCGGAGAGCCGCGACTGCGAGGTGGGATGGACCTACATCGCGCCCACCTGCGTAGCCATTTTGGACGTTGGATCCCCCGTCCGATGCGGCAAGGTCGACAGCGGATACGTGGAGAGCGCGGCGGGCAAGTGCGGCAGCTGCCCCAACTGCCCCACCAACACCTGTACCGTCGTCAAACCCTGCGAGGTGAGAGGGAATACACAACCGCTGCTAAATACCCCTCCCCCCCCCCCCCCCCCCCCCCCCCGCCGCGCTTCAGAGTGGTCTGCGACAATCCTCGCTGCCCCTCCACAACATGGCCCTCCCAACTCGCGACTCAGACGCCGCTGGTTGCCCCGCCCTCTCCCCCCCTCCGCGCAGGAGTGCGAATGCACGGGCGGGTGCGGCTCGGGTGTTGCAGTCAGCCAGGACGGCCCCAGGCAAGGCGACCGCGAGGTGGAGGGCGACAAGGAGCTCGTTGAACAGCAGGTAGGCTCACCGCCGGGACCTCGCGACCCGCTCAAACATGGCGGGATGGAGTTCGGTGATTGTCCCTGACCATCGCATCGCCCCCTCTGTCGGCTTTCCCAGGCTCCGGGGACAGAGCCACCTACCCAGGATGGCACTCAGGCCGGCACCGTCGAAGAGTCCGAGAGTTCGAGCGAGCTGCCGAGCTGGCTGTGGGCGGCAGTCGGTGCCGGCGTGGGCGCCGTCGTGCTCATCGGCGTCGTGATCGGCGCCGTGTGCTTCTGGCGTCGACGACGTGCCAAGGGCTCAGATGCCAGCGAAAAGGACTTCACCTTTAGCTCGGCATATGAGGTAAAAGCCATTGCTGGTGTGAAATGACACGAACGTTGTGTCGCGTGCGCATGCCAGGCACACTTTCGTTTTGTGAATCGTGAGAGTCCGCGAATTTCAGGCTAGAGCTGGCTTTCTATTTGTCGATATTTCTGTCCTCCGTGCTGATCGCGAACGTGTGCTTCTGCTCCTCGGGTTGCAGGATCCGCGCGGCGCGGACAAGGACGCCCCGCCCAGCGGCACAGGGGTGGCGGACGAGGGCCAGGTGCACGTCACGGTCAGCGACGCCGCGCCGCGCAACGACGAGTCCGTCGAGCTGACTCTGACGGACTCGGAGATGGACGAGGACGACGTCGGGCACGACATGCTCTAAGCCGAGCGGTGCTGCCGGTCAAATTGGTCGGCGGCGGGGCCCCGGCAGGGGGAAGAGGGGCCTCATTGTCTCTGTTTCTTATCTCTGATACTCGTACCACTGTACATACCTCCCACAGACTTCCCGATGTAAGCCACGAACTGGGAGCGTGTGCCTTTCCTCGGGAGCGCCCTCCTGAAGCATGTGGGACCGCCCCTCCAGCGCATGCAACACGTCCACCCAGCGGGACTTGAGGAACGGTAGGCATTTCCTCACACAGCGCATACGAGCCTTAATTATTGTACCCTGGTTCTTGTGGACAGCACTTGCCATGGGTTAGGGTATTACCGCATGTCTGGTGTCGCCGGAAAGAGCTGCAGCACGTGCAGCCCATCCATATCTGAATGCTATCCATAAGGCCGCCGCTGGTGCAATAATCCCTGCCTATTTTATTCTCCGGCAGCAACCCGCCAGCATTGAGCTAGAGTACCCCCGGGTTTCGCAGGCCAGTGAGTGTTTATTCTTGATCCCATTGCTGTCCGCGCGCGCCTTGTTTATTGGTGTCCGTCTTGCCGGTTGGAGTGGGGGGGGGGCGGGGGGGGGGGGGGGGGGGGTAGGAGGCTATCTTCTCGCCTGGCTGCCTGCGCACGCCGGCACCCCAATCAGTAGCATGTCAGATTCCAACACAGCAATGCCGGCCGTCCGACGTACTGATCGACTTTCCAAATGACATCCAAAGCCTGAGGGCGATCGTAATGTGCGAATATTGGACGCCGTGCATGCGGATGGGAGCGAGAATGTGCGCACGTGTACCGGTGTGTTGAGGTTGTCCGGGGTGGGGTGTGGGGGGGGGGGGGGGGGGGTCACCCGCCTAGGAGGCCCACGTCCACATGCCGCCACCGGTGCAGCGCCCGCTGTGTCGAGGGCGGCTTCGCGGCGCGGCCCTTCAATACGACTCGCGTGCGCTGGGACGGAGGTCGCCGCCGTCCTGGCTGCCGTGTGGGGAGTGAGTGCCCCTGTCAGCTAGCAAGCTGGGAGAAGGGAAGCACGCAGCCGCCGTTTGCTCCAGTAGCGTCTGCCGGTGCAAGCATTGGGGGGGGGGGGGGGGGGGCGGCTGTGCTCAGCAACGCGCACAGGCCAACAGGCTCACAAACTGTAGTTCCTGAGTATGAGTAAGGTGTCTGCATCGGTATTGATTAAAGCAAGGTAAGGTCACACGCGCCCTGCACCCTGGCCCAGGGGCGGCTGAAGGCCATGACGTGACACCAATTGAGTCGGGCAGTATCCGTACCATTTCATTGGGTCCATGGGTCGAAACAATAATAAACTATTTCGGAGCATTGAGTGGAAAAGTCTGTGTGATATTTGTTTTGTATTCTGACATATTGCAAGATAAAATGTTTTTCACTCTTTGCGGGGAGGGGTGGCCGAACACGAATAATAGACCACTGACCCAAAGCGCGGTTGCGGTTTATAGCGAAGTAGGCGGCGATGTCACCCGTAAGCCACACGGTCATGTCCTGGCCCGGTGCAATCGCTGCTTCACGGTCCCCGTGCGCCTCTGTTCGCCGATCCCTTTGTCTGATTGCCGTATGCCCACAAGTCATGGTGCCCATTGCGGTGCAGCCGTCACGGGGTATGGAGGACCACTGAGCTTGCCACAGGCCTGCCTGGCGCCTCACACTGCCCTGTAGAGTTTTGCTTTCTAATACCTCTCGAGCGGGGATTGCGCGGGAGGTGCTTTTGAGCGGCAAAGGAGGGAGCGGAATCTGCCTCGTTTTTGCAACGGAAGAGCCGCTGTGCGTCAGCTGGGCTCTGGATACACTGTTACGTAGCCGTGACGTGTGCATCTCAGGTGGCCCTGGGGGGGCGGCAACACAGCGGCGGCGCACCTCCAGGCGCCGCTCCGGCGGCATCACGTGGACCGGGATGAACGCGGACAGCTCGCATAGAACGCCGCTGCCAGTCTTGCGCATGCCATGCGCTGCGCCGGCCGAGGCGTGCATGAGACACGACGCCAGCGTATGCAGCGCATCAGTGTTCACCCGCAGCGGCGCCAGCTCCTGCCGGAGGCAGCACAGCGCCGCTGTGTGGCACTTGTCGCACACCTGCGCCAACCCGGGGCGAGCATCCGGCCCACCATCAGCCGCTGCCGTCAGCCGTCAGCCAAAGGCGGCGACGCCCAGAATCTCCCCGGCAGGGCAAGTGTAGCACAGGATAACGGCCCGGCTGATATCGACACACGCCAGGCGGTCGGTGCTGTCACTAGCCACGCTGCAGATGCGTCGACATCTCGCACACCAACTACCAGTACAATGTACAACGCGACTCAGTGTGTGGCCACATGCCCCACCACATCAACGCACAGTGAGGCGCTTTCCAACAGCCGCCTCTTGCCCACGTCACACTGACTCTCTATGTCTTTGTACGGATGTGGGGCAGTCACGCCGAGGCGGGTGGTCGCATGCGGGTACATGGGGGCGGCCCAGGCATGCACGACAGCGATGGCAGCCACCCCACGTAGCTGGGCGCTGCACTCGGCAAGAGGACTGTGGCCGTGATGAGCAAGGCAAGCGCTATTGGCACGCCGCCAGTCAGTAGGTAACCTCTGATAGCTCTGTCAGCGATGACCTCTGCCGCCCATCGCCGCGCGTACTTGTGTGTGCTGCTGGGCAGACGGGTTACAGAGGTGCTGTCGCAGAGAGGGGCATCACTGTGTGAGGCCCTGAGAGAACTGCAGCTGGTAGAGATCAAGAAGACTCGGTCTCAACAGAGCAGGGAGCCCGTGTCCACTGGGGGGGGAGGGGAGGGGGGGGGGGAGCCGGGGCAGACGTGGCCCACCAGCTGGAGGAACTTCTGCTGCAGCAGTAGGAAGCGCGCCTGGCACCTGGACTCCCGGCTGAGCTGCGGCAACGCCAGCAACAGCGATGCCGCAGCGTCCCATTGCTGTGCCAGCACCTGCATTGCCCCCGCACGCAGGTGCACGCAGGTCATTCTCTCGCAATAACCCGCATGACATCATCCCCCCCCCCCCCCCCCCCCCACCCCCCCCCCACCTCACCCCGCCCCCACTGCCCAATGTGCTGCCCAGTGCGGCCTGGTGGTGAAGGCCTGCCCAGATGCAGATGAAGGGAATAAGAAAACGGGGCACTGATGGGGGGGGGGGGGGGGGGGGGGTCACACCGCGGCGCGGAACTCCCGGGCGCACGGCTCCATAAGCTCCACCCCGCTGACAGCCTCCAAACTGTGGGCGACCTCATCAAAGCCGAGGTGCAGCAGCGCCTGCGCCCGCGGCAGAGTGTCAGCTGGTTGAGGCAGCCCTGGGGCACCAGCAAGGCACGCCACCGAATACCGGCTGCACTGGATGCGGTTGCGCGTCGTCCCCGCCCCCTCCCCCCCCCCCCCTCACCCTTGTGTGCCCCTGTCGGCAGCACCCTCCGCAACCTGTTTGTGCTCTGGTAGCTCGCTTCCCTATCCTGTGACAGACAGGCAGAGCGCACCTGCTCGATGAGCCGCAGGTACTCGGCGCGGTCGATCGGCACCTGTGAGCCTACTTGACCGCCCTGGAGGTGAGAAGCGAGGGGGGTGAAAGGGGGGGGGGGGGGGGGGGTTCACGCCTGGGTTACTGGTGCCCGTGAAGGGAGGGCGCGCCGCAGCTGTGTGACAGTCAGTGGAGGTCAAGGTACGGGAGGGACAAGCGAAACGGCGACAGGGGGATGGAATGATGGCAAAAGTCGTGACAAGAAGCTGACGGAGGCTGGCAGGGGGTGGGCAGCAAAGCGCAATAACATAGTGCTGTAGTGTTAAATGAATGACATGATGGCGATATCGCTGATGCACTGTTGATGAAACGGCTAGGCTGATGGGAAGGGCATCTGCTGGAGGGAGGCTTGGAGGGATTTTGAACCAGCCTGCTGGCTGGAGAAGATGACGGAGGAACGATTGTCCGGGGAAGGGCGTTGCGCGGCTTGGCACGGTGCCCCGCACCGCAGGGGGGGGGGGGGGGGGGGGGCGTCGGACGGAAATACAAACAAAAACTCGCGACTGAGGCGTGCGGCAGCTCATGGTTCCAGGGGGCGCACGGACAGGTGAGCGCGGAACTCGCTCCCTTCGATGTGGCGGAGACACAATCAAGGGTAGGGTCGGCAGTATAAGAAGGGGGGAGGGCGGGGCGGGGGGGGGGGGGGGGGGGGGGGGGCACCTGCGGCATGCCGATTGGCCGGGCCGGCAGCGCCTGGACCGTTTCCGAGGGCCGCCTCGGGAACTCCCCCGCCGAGATCAGACAAAGGTCCTGCACCTTGGCGCGCTTGTGGGGAGGCTCGTCGTCAGGGTGCTCGGGGCTGCCCCGGTTGATGTTGCTCATCGCCCGGGTCGCTTGCGGTGCGCTCATACAATAAACTATGGGCGGCGGAGATGGCGGTGGTGCTGGCGTGCTCTGATGTGTGTCCTCCGTTGAACTGCCTTGCCACAAAACCACAGCAGCACGCGAGATGCAGGCCGCGGGCCAGTGGAAGTGCCAGTGGAAGGTGCACACGTGCCGTTATGGGGAACCGTCAATACTGGAGGGACGGGGTGGCAGCGCGACAGTGCGAGGCTCAGAAGGGTGCGCCCTGGAAAGCGAACGGCCCAACGGGGTGCGGTCGACGAGCAATCGAGGTTCATCACCCCGACGCACGCCGCCATCAGTAGTTTATTAGTATGCTGGCGGTATATTTCGCCGACTTCGGAGGTGTCGTCGTGAGTTGGTGTCGACAGTGGCGGCGAAATACGATGTTTATGATTGAAGGGGCGGGACAGCAGCGTGCGTCGCGCGCTCTCCGTTTAAGCAGGCGGCGTTATTTATTACGAGTTATATTAATTGTTGAATATAACAAATTATTCAACGCCTGCCGACTGCTGCTGCGACAGCTGAACTAGCTGGAGAAGCGTTGCCCTCCAACCGGCAACAACCGCACGAGCAACGAGAGAGGAAGATCAACCGACACTAGGTCAGGGTGTAGTGGGCCGCGGGTCGTAGGAACCTCGGCTATCCCACTACAAATATTTCGGAGGTCTGCACGACCCGGCTCAGTTTCGGCTTTTTAATCGTTGAGATATTGACAAGACTCCCGTCTCGCCTCTACCCGATATGGCACCCATCACCCCCTGCCCGTCCGTATCATGGCACCCAGCCCGAGTATCCCGACAGGGGCGGAGGGGGGCGTTCACCTCGGAACCTCAGCAACGCTAGCTGGTAGCCGATAATGCGATAATGTCGATAAAAATGTGGACAACAGACAAGCATGTTTGTTTGTATTCCATGTGACATCTCATCACTACATGTCAACCCGGCGCAACTGCTAGACCAATATCGCCTGAAGGTATTGCGGCCCGCGACATGCGGTTTTTTTGGCTCACATACACCACCAACTACACCGGGGTAGCTGAGGCGGCTACTACATTTTTCTGGCACACCTTATGCTGGGTTTTCAGTAGCATTTATGCAAGCTAGCATACATCGGGGCATATCCCAACGCTGCAGCCCGCACCGCGGCCTTGTCACGGGTTTCCAGCTATTCGGACCGGAAGTCGCTTGCTACTTGATTGCGGATTGAACGCGTGCGAGAGTCGGCGGTTGATCGCGGATGGGGGCCATCGGGCATGCATGGAGGATGCGATTGATGCATATTTTCGCATATAAAGCACATATTTTGCTGGAAGTTGATATTCAATTTATAACTATAATTTATACAGCGCGCGGCACGCGCAACAAGATTTCCCGAACTGCACGAGGGCACTCAGGTGCAGCCGGACACGTTGAACACGACGCCCGCACAAATTTCCACCGAGTTCCCGCCCGCAACGGTGTGCCTGGCACCCGTGACGGACTTCTTTCAAGTATGGTTCCCCGACGCCGAGAAGTACCAAGGATGCATGAGGTGAAGAGCCTGAAGTTCCGGATCCGCGGATACAAGCTCGTACCCGCATCGCTTTCACGGACTTCTACGCCGAAGGAGCGACCTTCCCGTCGGAGATCCCCCACGCTGCGGAGATGCAACAGCTCCCGCCAACCAGCACCAATAGCATGGCGTTTCCCTACGTCGCCATCACGCGGTGCCGCCGATTCAAAGACATTCACCTGCTGACGCCGCTGTGGAGCAGCCCACAGAAGTGCAACGCCGCGATGCTGGAGATGCAGATAGCGTGGAACCTGCCCGCGGACGTGCGCGCTACAGACGAGGTATTCGCGCTCCGCCAACGCGACACGTTGACCTGACTCGCCGCCGGATGCACAAAAGCAAAGACCACCGCCCCCGACGGAGCCAAGGTGCAGCCACCCACACCTCCGCTATCAGCACCGCCGCCCAGCCCCCCACCCACTCCCAACGATGACCTCAAGGGAACTTTGAGAGTCAAGGTCCTCTCCCTCCGCCAACGCAAAACACTCGCTAAATCACCGCAGCCTCCGCCGCCACCCGCCCCACCAAGCACGCCCGACGATGAGGTCGAAGAGAGGCAGGAAGCCAACGCCATCAAAGGCCCGCCGTCCGCGGTCGCAACCGTGCGCGCATATTTTCTCACATAGCGCTGACTCACAAAAGGCAAAGCCAGTCCCAACGGGCATTGCGTGACTGCAAGCATCGCGATCGCCCCCGGGCGGATGCAAAACAACCCAAGCTCCCCCCCCCCCCCCCCCCCCCCCCCCCCCCCCCGCGCCCCCCCCCCCCCCCCCAAGACATCGCAGTGATGACCGATGTGCGCCGTGGGCGGGAATCGCAGTGGGACAACGGCCAAAAATCAGAGAAGTCATCGCCGAGGAGACCGGTTGCCAATTCGACGAGCACGAACGAGTCCTCGACATGCAGCAAGAGTTGAGCGACCACCCGGATGACAACTTCCCAGTCCCGCTGATGAGTTAAGAGTACTGGACCTTCGACACCTTCGAGCGCATGGTGGCCATCCATTTGCATCGATCGATCGTGATCGTGTTCAAGGACCCTCGCCTCCAGATGTCATGATGCGACGCGAATGCCCTACATGCTGCTGTTGGGCCAGAACCTCACGTCTCAAGAGTCAAGAGTTGTCAACCTCACCGAGCCGGGCCCCGCGTCCTCTGCTACAACGGGACGAACCAGTTGCACCCCAGCAACACTGCGACCCGCTTCTTTGGCCGGACTATTATGTTCAGCAATATGGTTACGGAACGCGTGCACCCTTATCTTGTAACATGTACATTTGGAAAACTCAAAATATGGACGTCCCATTGCTATACAATAATATTGCACGTATAGTCAAAAGAAATACAACAAATGTGCGATATATAGTACATAACTACAATATATGCGAATCGATGCACCGTGTACAAGGATATAAGAGCCCATCCTCCGTTCCTCAAAGCGGCGAAACCGCTGTAAATTACTTTCAGTACTATCCGCCTAATTAATGCTTTTTGTCGTCGCCGAGGAACGCCCAATCCTACTCGTAATCGGTAGCATTTCCCGGTACCGAATACGAGCTCGTAAAACGCCGCAAAATGACTCGCAAACGGTGCCTTTCCCATCGATGATAACGAATAGCAACTATTATCCTAGGCCATATCCTTTATATGATAGTTACTCGTACCAGTAGTTAAATTTCTTAAATAAATCACCGAAAATATATGCAACTTACGGTCATACCAAGAAAGCTTATCCTATACCAATTGCTATTTATATCGTGCCGTACGCTATATATCTTTGTCGCGACGTGTCGATTGTATGATTATGGCGTTCAATTACGCGAGTTATATAGAGGGATTATTTCATACCTTTATCGACGGAACATAAAGGGATACGTACATGCCTCGTTGTCTGTCGGTAGAACGGTTGTTGTCTACTTAGGAGGTCCCCGGATCGTCCGGGCCCAGGTGATGCATTAGCCCTTTGGGGTTCGAATGAGGCAACGGTCCAATGCATGTATATCATACCTACGTATGGAGTTGACGCACGAGGTCAAGTGTTGGGGCGGCTTCGGCCGATGACAAAGGCGAACTTACTCTTGTACAAGTCTTTTTACATCCATGCTTTAACATATGCGCACTACAAACATAACTAAAAGCAACTATGAAAGGTTGCCAGCAAAAGAGAGACATAAGCATGAAATCAAGGTCAAGCAAGAGTCCAGAGAGCCAAGAACAAAGGAAGAGCCAACGGAACCACGAAGTCGCCAAGCTGCTAGGAAACAAAGGGTCAAGGACAGCATTGAAGCCAAGGAACGACCGGAAAGACCGAAAGGGAAACATGAAACCAATGGGGACCACCGCCCCGGGGTAGGCCATCAGCCGCGGCGAGAGCGCTTGCAACCAATGACCCGGCGGGTCATAGCAACACATGCCGACAAGCGACGCGACGCATGCGCATGAGCACCATCACGTGCCGCGCGAGCCGCCACGACCCCGCCAAGAACGTTGTCTGCATGTGCAATGTTGATGAGCAAGGAGGAACGGCGGCGCCACGCAGACAAGAGATGGCCGATTTTCTGGCAAGTGTGCGTGTGGCTAGCTTTTGCGAGCTCCAACAACAAGGCCTCAGCGTACGGGGCCAGCGAGCCGAACTCGGAGACGCGAAAGGGACGAAGCGAAGCATGCCGGCGGCGTTTCGGACACCCTCGTCATACTTTTGATTTTGTGGCGCTCTGCGGCCCGCAATGCAGTCGTTGGATCCGAGGTTGACACGTCGAGGATAGGGGCAATAATGGTGGTATCGACATCAACCGTGTTCCCGCGGATACCATCATGATATCCAAAAATCCCAACATCGACCGGCCGGCCGTCGATGCCCTTCGGAAGAGAAACAAGCACCGACGGGTCCGTGAGGATCTGGACACCCGCGCCAAGGGCGGACTTCACGTCGTGACAAACGTCGGAGAGGCCATGTGCCGCCCACTCGTGTATATATGTGCGGCGTGATTGGAGTCGCCTCCAAAGCAACGTGATGCCACGTGATCAGCGTGCGCGACCGCCCAAGCTGAAGGAGTGAATTCCACGCCAGCATCCTCAAAACGGGCCAGCATGCCTTGTACCGAGAAGGAGCAAAAAGCACAAGGGCATGGAGCACATCGAACAGTATAACGCCCTCTACCAGGTTCTGGCAGATCAAGATTTCACGCCCACCGATACGGGCCGCACCGTAGCCGAGGTTATCAGCGCCGGACATGCGGGTAGATACCATCACGTTGTCCATCAGGATGACCGCGGGCGCCCGGTGATACCGGCCACCTTCTTCGCGGTCGTCGGGTTCACCTACGTGGTCCCGCCACAGCTGCCGCACTTTGATAATGTCAAGTACGGACAGGACCGCGACGGTCGTTCCCACAAGAGGCGGATTGAGCCGGACCGCACGTACGTGCCGCCCTCGCCGGGGTTCCCCAGCTCGGGGGGGATTTGAGCGTGAGTCTCTCCGGGCCTCGCTGACACACGCGCGGGCCGATACGCCCCACGTGGCCTTGTTCATGCGATCGGGGTGGGACGCGGCGGTGGCCGCGTGCATATTCTTTAGAGCCTCTTCGCACGTCTGCTGATTATTGACAACGGGCTTGGACGGGTAGAACGTCGTCCCAATCGGGTACTGCCATCCGATACCGGCGTCGAACGGAGGGATATACGCATCGATTGACATCTCGTTGACCGCCCTGGCGAAGCCTCCGCAAACGGGTCGACGCGCGACGAAATGCCGGACCATTCCAACTGGCTCTGAAACACGGCCGGTCGGAATAGTGTCATGATGACCCCACTAAACTTTGCGCCGATGAGCTAGGTTAGCGCATGATGGTCGCTGACGATGGTGTTGGTGAAACAGTCCCAGGAGATCCAAACGGCGTTTGGATACGGCGTGGCCGGTGCCGGGTTTTTGCTCATCCGTAAGGGGGGGCTGACCCACACAATGTCGAACGATTCACCCGCCAAATCTCGCGCGTAGTGCCCGGCACGTGTTCCGCCTCGTCAAACACGGCTATAGCGCTGCCGAAGGCGGCTTAGCTACTCGCATGCACGCTCGCCAAGGGAGAGGACAAGTTCCGCCGGAAGGCCAGATGGCCAGCAAGCGGCAACGCGGAACATGGAATCGTAGTACTCAGGGGAACGCTCACGGACTTCATCAAGGCGACCCTCACTTGAAGGACCAGTCACCATGAACGCTATCGTAGCGCTTAAGAGGCGGCCCCGAAAGCGATTACTGTCAGGGCCGCTTGTAGGCATACGCGCAGCAAGCTTTGCGAAGCGGACCGTGTGGATGCGGTGGCTTCGGGTTTCCTGGACTTTCCGCATGGAGTGCAACGGGAAGTCCGAGTAATGCGGGATTGCTGGGAGGTCGGCCGCCGAGCGCATCGCAGACGCCGGCTCAGCCCCAGCGGCCGAGCAGCCGGCACGCGCATCGGTAGAGCGCTAACCCTTGGAGGGGAGCAACTTTAGGGCAGATGCCAACGGCCCCGCTAGATTTTCGAGCACCGCATCTCCACACTTGTCAACGACACGGGTATGAGCAACGCGTAGCTCGACATGCCACATCGGCGCCGACACGTTGGCGCCGGCATCGGGCGCCAACGCAGGGATGGCCAAAGCCTGTTGAATCGAGGATGCCCCAACAAGGCTCCTCTTGTAAAGGGATAAGGGATCTCGTACGACGAATAAGTACAGGTGTCAGTACTAGGCTCCGAATCAATATTATGCATGCATGCAACGGGTCGACTCACCCGCGACACTCCGACAACAGTGTGCGGCCGAGAGAAGTTTCCGCTTGCCGATGAAAAGTGCTTAGACGTATCACATAGTGTTTATTGCTGTCCATACATGCCGCACCTACCCCACTGTCCAACCTA